>APFE031442028.1:50446-127862 GCA_000404065.3 Pinus taeda
CATTAGATTAGAATTAGGATAGAAGTATTCCATTTAGAACAGAAATACCCATCTTTCTCACACACACACATTGAATTGGGAAACTGGTCCCATATCCCCAGTCGGACCCGCTATACCAAATGGATAAGGAGCTGCCAACCAAGGTCCAGACCGGGCAGGAATCTCCCTTATTGTTGACCTGATTTTCGAGGCCTTCAACAGAATCACACGCATCCCCATACAATGTGCATACACATACATAGTGGAGAACAAATTGTTGTTTTTCTAGTAGTCATATAGTCTAGAACAAATTTCTATCTGATAACTTCTTCCAATGATATTTTTTTAACTTCTTATAACATTCACGTCATCAAGTAGTTACACTTAGAAACTTTCAAGCATTAAGAGCAGTATATTTGTAGAGATCATAATGAGACAATGAAACAGGAGACACCAAAATTACCCTGGGAAAACCCCACTTCAAGGAGAAAACCCAGTAACCTTTCCTTACGAGGAATTCTCCAATTTAAGTAATTTGTACATCAGTTAAAATAACATATTTTTGACAATATCCTTTAACAAGACATATAGACAAACACTGACCAGCATTGAATTGATGCCTTTTCGTGGAGAAGTGATCACATATAATAGTCTCCAAGAGCGGTTGAATGGGTGCCTCCAAGGGGATATGCCGACTTGATCTAGGAGGGCCGACTTGGAAACTTGTGGGATCATAAACCAATAAATTCAAATTCAAATTTTCTTTTCCTTTTTCCAAGGTCATGAAAAATGCCTTATACAACTTTATTTTTACAAAAACATAACCATGTTTGAATCAATAAATTTCTCTTTTGAAAATACTGACCGTAGTTATAATTTCTCAACACTCCCTTTTAGTCAGGGAGGTATTTTCTTCTCAACTTCAACATATGTACAAATTTTGTCATAAGAAAAGGTCGTTAGCATCAAGCTCATACCACAAGAGAAAACCATTGGAAACAAGGTCAGAACCCAACTGTCCATGGGATCAATCAATATTGTTTATGAGGCAAAATTCTCTAACCATATGAAATGGTTTCTCAATCAAGCACAATGACCCAAGAGAGTAGTCAAATTCAATCTCTCCAACCATAACAATGGTCTCCCAGTCAAACCTAATGACCTAAGAGAGTAAACAAGGTTTGTCTCCCCGACCATAAACAAATGTCTCCCAGTCCATGACCTAATGGAGGAATCACTATCTAGATATCAAACTCCCTGACTATATAGTCTCTCAATGAAATATGATGACTTAAAGGAGATAACTCAAAATCAATGTCCCCAACCAAACCCATTGTTATCTCAATCAAACACAATGACCTAAGGGAACATTCCAAGCCTAAGAACTAACCTCCCCAACCATAATGGTTTCTCTATGAAACTCAATGACCCAAGGGAGTAAATAGAACAATCTTCGCAACCATAAACCATGGTTTCTTAGCTAAGCCCAAGGAAGATTGTCATTCTCATGATGTTATACAATCGATGCTCTCTCTCTCCAAGAGGAATTCTTAGCCACTACAAGCTTCTCATAAAAGAAAGAAAACTTCATCTGGGGTAGTGGATTTATCAACAACTAGCTCATCGGTATGGATGAATTTGAGCCTCACAACTCTTCTTTGGACAACATCATAGATATAGTAATACTTGATCTCAAGGTTTTTTGACCTGTCATGAAAAATTGGATTCTTAGAAAGATTCACATATCTTTGATTGTCATAATATATCATAGTCGATTCTAGCACCTCATCAAACAAACCAACAAACGACTTTCAAAGTCAAACTACTTCACAAAAAGCTCAACAAGAAGTTATATACTCAACTTTGGTTGTACTAAGAGAAATAGAAATCTACTTTTTACTTATCCATGATATCATAGCAAAACCTAGGCTAAAGTAGAAACCAGAAGTTCTCTTTCTATCTTTAGTGCATCTAGCCCAATAAAAATTGATTAAACCATGCAACTATGATTCTCCATTAGAAACATATCTCAAACCATAATCAATGGTTCCACATAGGTATCTCAATACTTGCTTCGTTGTAACACAATGCACATGTTGGGGTTCAACCATGAATTGGCTCAATGTGTCCACAACATAGTGGATGTCAGGTCTAGTGTTAACAAGATAGTTCAATGAGCTAATCAAGTTATGATATATAGATGGATCAACTAGATCAAAATCAGAGTCTCGCAACTTCTTAAATTTTGTTATCATGGAAGAGTCCATGGACTTGTAGTCCATCATGCCAAACTTCTAAAGGATCTTAAAAAACATTTCACAAGGATCTTTTCACATTTTTAATCCTAGGTATTAACGTAATAGACCCAAATCCTTCATTTCAACTTCAAAACTAAGCTCCGACTTACACTGGACAATGAAATTCTCGGCCCCTAGAAAAAATAGATAATCAACATATAGTACTAAAATCATGGGCTCATCTTCAACAACTTTGTAGTACATATTTGGATCAACATTGCTCTTTGAAAAATATCCATCAATTTGAGCTCGAGGTGTTTGACTTCATAGTCTTCTCCCTTTTACTGAGGTAATCCTTTACTTTTTACTTCTTGCCATCTTCATCTTGGAAGTCCCAACTGAATTCTTGTTGAAGGAGCTGGACCCACCAACATTCTTTGGATCTCCCCATTGTGAAGTCCCAACTAGACCTCACACAATTTGGAGTAGGAGTCCCAACAGTGGGTGGTAATGCTTTTCCTTGAATTTGAAAATGCGCAGAGTGAAGTATGGTAATTGTGGGTGAGAGAAAGTGTGTGACCCTGCTAAAAGTCAAGTGCAATGCATGAAGATTCCAACACACACAGAGAAAAGGAAGTGTGCCCCATGGAAGCCTATAATAGTATGTAGCTTGAAAGGAACACACAAGCATAATGACATCACAAGCTAAGAAGAAGAATAGTCCACAAGTTAAAGTGATGAATTAACACAACAACATCCATTCAACAAGATTCATACAAATGTAAATGAAATAGTTGACAAGCATAAGCGTAAGTTAAATAACATACATTGCAAATACAACAAGAATAGTCCTATAATAATCACAACATATGCATGAAAGTGTGTCAGCTCTGGCTTTATTATTATAAGTGAAGTTTCAATTCATACATACAACATTGACGGACCACTAGCCCTAATAGTGGAACATTAAAGTTAAGAACACCTTTTCCTCCAAAGAAGTATACTCACTCTACATTACAAAGAAGCCCAGGCTCTTCACAATACTCCCAAGCTCCTTCTAAGCCTAAGCCTAGAAAAAATCTTGGCTCCCACAATCCCTTTACATGAGTTATGAGGTTCTATTTATAACACGAGGGGGTGACTCTTCAACTCCCTTTTGTGAACTTTGGACTACACTCATGACTCTTCAACTTCTTTACAAAATGACTCATTACATTACATCATGACTCCTCATATTCCAATATTGACACTTGGAATTTCACTTACAACATAATTACAAATAATATTACAATTTACACTTGTATCCATATAAGACAAAATAGGGTAGAGACAACTTGACAACCTAACAAGACAAAACATTACAATGCTTGAGTTTGGGGAAATTCTAGCTCAACAACTTCCACTTGATGCTTCTAAGTCACATATTAGTTCTAAGCTCGATATTGTATGATGGCATCCCCAAACTAGGTGATGGCGTCTGGCTGGAAGTGGACTCTAGCCTCCATAACTTTCGAGTACAATGACTTGGAGCAGGTTTTAACATCCCTCTCAAGCAAGAGAAACATTGTTCTAATCAGGACAAGACCACCAATGTGATTCTATATGTTCTATTTGTTCATCTCCAATTCCTCCTTGGTGGAAGTCTATCTCAGCTGCTCTAGGTACTCTTCGATCTCCTGCCTGACTTGGTGTCTGCATTTGGCTTCAATGAGTGAGCCAATTGATGGGATCCTATGTGTTTTCACCATGAAATCCAAATTTTTGTATAACCGTACATATGAGGCATGAATGCTTCCAATGAACGAGGCGAGTTGCTTGTTGTTCTAAATCAATAATTGAACTCGTGTTTTCTCAAACTCTTCCTATGGATTCATTTTCTTTGGAAAGTTAAGTGGTGCACCTTTTTATCGCATTTTCCATTCCTGCATGTTGATAATGGCAGCTTGTACATTCCTTTTGAAAAAGTCTCCGCTCTGCTGCTACAAACGATGCAATTGAACAATTTACATATGTATGGTTATGAGCTCCTCATAGAGGTCCTGCATGGTCTTTCCAAGTGTTGATAATTCACCAAGTATCGTTGCTCTCATTTTCTCCAAGTAGACCTATGCAGAGACTGTGTTCTGTGTTGCTGCGTGGAGTTGTTCTATCTCTTGTTCGGAATCCTGTAAGTTCTGTGCCAACTGCTTATTTTTGGCCATTAAATACTGAGTGTTTGATCTTGTTGCACCTGTAAGGCCAAGTTGGCTTCGGCAATGGCATTTGGATTCTTGCTGGTGTCTACTTGTTGGTATTACAACCTACACAAGATCTCTATGCAAGTATTTTTAGTTTCTTTAATCATTCTTTAGGTAAATGGATAATGTGTGCTCATTTTAACTAAAATTCAAAAAGTTCGATGTTTTTCTATGTAACTTTCCATTTGTATTACCTTACTACTATTACAATGTATGTTCACTAATTTGAGATCAAAAGTGGCTATGGTACAGGAAGATCCCGAGAAATCCTGCACTCATCTTGATTCATGTACCGAATATGGAATATTGTTGGTTCGAGTGTCTAACTAGGAGACAGTCCCAGTTGTTAAAGAAGAAAGGCGTGCATTCACTCCTAAGGACCTGTTCTTGTTTTCCTACAAATGGTTTGGAGCGTTGGCGGGTTTAGAAAGTTAGATATTACTTCCCAACAGCTCCATATTTTTTTATATTTTTTATACACCGAGGGCCGATGTAATTTGTATATATGTCAAGATATATTAGGATGGAAGCTAGTGATATTGTGAACAAATTTGGTGTTTATATATTCAGAAATTTTGTATCGCCGCAACCTCTCTGAGGCTGGATTTGTACTATATGTTATGTATCGAGCAGAGACTTTTGTTTTTTAATAAAAGAGGGCTAGTGACAAATTCATGCATTCATTTATTTATTTCCTGTGATGACCATCATGTCCTTATAGGTTAATCTTGTTCCTTAAACAAGGAAACGAGTTGGTTGACTAGGGCC
The DNA here is from genome assembly GCA_000404065.3 of Pinus taeda. Taxonomy (NCBI): domain Eukaryota; kingdom Viridiplantae; phylum Streptophyta; class Pinopsida; order Pinales; family Pinaceae; genus Pinus; species Pinus taeda. The sequence goes on from APFE031442028.1 coordinate 55,668, forward strand.
CATCCAATCCAACTCGTTCTCCCTTTGTATATTATATTGTATGGTAAGTAAATGATGTGACAAATATTTTTGTGTGAATTTTTTCTTGTAATAGGTGCACCCAATTGGATAAGCTCTTGCGTGTTTTCTTTTGAAACGAGTGATAATGGTTCAGATTTGTAATTTTGCGTTTTTGTGTTTATGCCTGGGATTTACTTTTAAGTAGAGATTTATTTTGTTATTGAATAATTTCTTTGATTATTGTAAGCCACAGTAAGGGTTTGAATCTGGAAATTCTCTTTCATCTTCGAAGTCACCTCTTTAGTTTAGATCTACTTTGTGGTGCACACATATTCCCTCAAATAAGATCTACAAAGGGGTTACTTCAATCTTGCTTGGTAATTGATATGTTTATTCTTTAAATTGTATTTTTACATAGCAGGCAAGTGAAAATCCTTGTTCTGGTACCTGTAGCTATTTGGCAGCATTAATTTGTAGGTGAATTTGTTCTAGGTTGAGGATCTCTTGTTTTGACATTTCACTATATCATTCTGGTTCTGTTGAATGTAATTTTTCCTTTGGTTATTCAGAAATGATAAGTGTAGGAACAGAATATTGTCATCTTTAACCAAACAAAATTCGATCCTGACCACAGTGTTAAACCAAAACAAGATAGATATATTTGTAAGGTGATCTTCCTATTTATGCATAGGAGTTTAATATTTCTTTCGGTGATTGATGAATTATTAAGGTTCATGCATTGAAGGTGTGATGAGTCTGAGAGTTTTGTCTTAATTCAAGCAAGGTTTATTTCCACAACATTTGAGTTTAGACTTGCTACACGATATCCTTTTTAGTACAAGAGCAGGGTGTTTTTCTTCAGTATAGGTAGAGAGTGTTTTGTTTCTCCTAGTACAAGAATAGAGTGCAGGTACTATTTTATTTTACTCAGTACGGGAACTGAGTGCAGGAATTGTTTTTCCTTTATAGGAATTGATTGTAGGAATAGATTTATTTTGAAAAGTATTTCTATTTTGAAATGTTTGTGTATGCAGGTTTGAAATTAATCTTGTATTTGTTTCCTCTTGATTTATTTCTTTAAGATATTTGGTTGTTGTTTTTTTAGTGAAAATCCAATCTCTTGAGTGGTGTGTTGTCATTGTGTTGATAGCACATAAACAAATTATCAAGGTCTTCTTTATAAGATATGTTTTATTGCACCTGAATGATTCAGTTGTAGGGATAAAGGTAGTGATTATAGAACTGATCCAGAATCCTTGGAATTTCCTATGCTAGGCCTCAAAGCTTACGAAACCCTGGATTGATAATTAAGTGTTAAGTAATTGAAATTCAATTACTACGCCCAACATTTTGGCGTCGTTGTCGAGGATCTATTGAAAAGAATTCCGGTAAAATTATGGTTCTTCTTCTTTCTGCAGTAGAGGTAAGTATGCTTTTTTTTTCAAAGTGCAACGTGTTTCTATTGCTTGAAGGAATTTATTTGGAATTAATCATGTGTTGTAGATATATTTTTTTAAACTAGTTGTGGCATTTTATTTGATTTGATGTGTTCCAACAATTTTTTTTTCTTTTTTACAGCTTTGTCGATTATTTCTAGTTTGATTTCTTTTAAAGTGTTGGAGAGGTAGGGGTCCGAAGCCCAAGAAGGTTAGAGGAAATATTAATAAACTAGAAAGTTTTTCTCACGCTAGGCCTTCTATTGTAGGCTAGAATTCTAAGTAGACACAAACCCATCACACAAGTACAATTCACCTGGACTCTGGGGACAGTAGTTCAGGAATCTCACAACTGTCAGAAGGGAAGAAGGTGACTATTTGGACTAAAAAGATAAACCTAAACCACAGTCAACCTTTACAATTTGTGGGAAGTGGTATGTTCAAAGGAGAAGGAATGGTAGATGATGAAGATGTGCATGCTGAAGGGATGGGTGAGAACCAGTCAACGGAGGAGTAGTCTACTTTTGGGTTTCCGATTGTGGATCCATATGTAGTGCTTCAGATGAAGAATATTCCATCCTTTGTTCTTCAACATTTTCATGGGAAACATCCTACCGAAGAATGCCAATTCATACCAGGATTAAAAGCAACATTTGAGGGAGAGAATTCGGTACCTGAGCCATTACATGCTATGGGAGCACGAAAATCATGGCCACAGGTAATTACATGTATGATTTATGAACCTGCACCATATTTTTCTGGTTATATTGCACCACATTATCCCTATCAAAACACGAATTACCCCTAGTCTTGGCATCATGAGTATCATTCTCAGTATGGGAAATCTCCTCCTCCTTTGGAAATAGGGATGGAGGGGACCACCACATTCTCATTATCCCTATCCCATGCCTACACAGTCATATCCCTCATCATATGCACCTTATCCTATGGCACAACCTACATTACCAGTGACATTGCCTCATCAGACTTAGTCTATGCCACTAATGCCATTTCCACCACCTTTTTTACCACCTCAATTTCCAACATAGCTAGTGCCTAATCCAAATAATAAAGTTTCACTAATGATTCATTGTACTGGACCACTCCCTTTCCCTATTTAGCATACCATGCCAGGTGGGGTCAATGACCTCCATCTGATATCGGGAAGGGTAATAAACTCAAAAAAACAAAAACAAAAACAACTTGCAGTGATCATTAAGGAGAAAATTGAGGAGGAAACTCCTAACCTTTAAAAAAATAATGTCACTATTCAGCCTGTTTCTGCACACTCATAATCTTTACCTTATTCTTCAAACCAACATCCCTTTCCAGAGAGGTTGGTTGTGGAGAAACTTGACCCAACTCCTGAGTATAACCTGGCTTCCGAGTTGAGAAATATTTGTATAAAGGTCCCTCTGTTGTAGGCTATAAAAGAGATTCCTATATGTACTAATATTATTAAGGAACTTTGTCTTAAAAATCTAGGGAGGAAGAGAGTTGAACCTCACACTATCTAGTTTTTTGGAAGAGCAGTTGAGTTGATGACAGGATGTGCTCATGTGGAAAAATATATTGATCCTGGAAACCTAGTTGTCTATATTTAGATAGGTGATATCCTTGTTCCCAATGTTTCAATAGAACTTGGAGTGGCTGTCAATTTTATGACCAGGAAAACCGTCGAATAACTTCCATTGAATCACATTCGTCCTAGCCCATTGTGATTGAACTTGCTGATAGATCTAAAATCAAGTTGGAGGGTGTGTTAGATCATGTAGTTGTCTCGATCGATTCATGGGATTACCCTACAGATATTGTGATACAACCAAAGAATCCTATTGGCTGGAACCCTTTGATCTTGGGACGAACATGGCCTTCCATGGAAGATGCCTACATAGGATGTCACTCAAGTGACATGTATATTTCCCATGGGGATGCTAGGAAAAAGTTCACCTTGTACCCACCTGCCTAATCTATTCAAGGGATTCGATATACCTTGTGGTTAGATTATGATAGTAGTGATGAGGAGACTCAATCCCTTTCTATGATTCACTAGTACACTAAGTCGACTAAGGATGGTGTGATTTGATATTTTAGATAATTTAGACATTATGCATAATTTTGAATCATTTTATTAGATCTTTAGCCCAAGTTTCTAGGGAAACTATGATCCCCAACCCTCACCCTCATCACTACAGACCTTAGTAGCCACCACAAGTGTTCTTGAGCTTGACACTACTCTTGTTGAGATTAGTCTAGGAAAATATTTATATATTGGTTCAAACCTAGACCCATCCTAGTGAGATCTGCTTATGATATTGTTGCAAGATCATCTTGATGCCTTTGCATGGATTTATGACAACATGAAATGCATCCCCCTTGAAACCTGTACTCATCATATTTATATCCCGGATGGTGCCCGACCTATCCAACAACCCCAAAGGCGAATGAACCCTACACTAAGAGAGATTGTTAAAGAATAATTGAAACAACTCTTAGATGTTGGTTTTATCTATCCTATATTTGATAGTCAGTGAGTCTCTCCATTGGTAGTAGTCCTAAAAAAGGATGGGAGATGGTGTATTTGTATTGACTATAGAGAATTAAATAAAGCTACTCTCAAGGATTATTGGTCCCTTCCCTTCATTGATCAGGTTCTAGATACCCTTATAGGTAAAAAATAATTTTCATTTTTAGATGGCTTCAGCGGGTATAACCAAATACAGATCTCACCTGAGGATAAGGACAAGGCTACCTTTACTTGTTATTGAGTTCTTCCTTTTGGAATTTGTAATTCTCCTACCACCTTTCAAAGGGAATCCTTGGTTATTTTTGTTGACCTCGAGAGCGTAGAAGTTTACATGGATGATTTTTCAATATTTGGTATTTATTTTCATGAAGCCATTCAAAATTTGAAGAAAGTACTCAATAGGTGTCAAGAGGCCTGCCTTGCTTTGAGAGATAAGAAATGTAGGTTGATGTTCAAATCAGGGGTGGTACTTGGCCATGTTATTTTTGATAAGGGTATCCAGGTAGATCTGGCTAAAATAGAACTCATTAGACACCTTCCTGCACCAAAAACACAAAGGGAAGTGAGAGGATTCCTTGGACATGTGGGTTACTACCGAAGATTCATTGAAAATTGTTCTATGATATCTGCCCCTCTTTTTCGATTATTAGCTAAGGATAGTGATCTCTCTTGGACTAAGGATTTCTAACGAGATTTTTGGAATTTGAAGGAAAAAATAGTACAGACACCAGTCTTGAGGGGACCTAATTAGTCCCTTCCATTCCATATTTCCTCAAATGCCTCAGATACTTCCATTGGTGTATCTTTAGGATAGGAAGAAAAGCAACAATCCTATGTTAGTTACTTCGTTAGTAAGAACTTGTCATTTTTTGAATTTAACTATACAATAACTGAGAAAAAAATTATAGTTGTGTTCCTTGTTATTAATAAATTCAAACACTATATTATAGGTTATGAAGTGTTTATAATATAGATCATTTTGCCATAAAATATTTGATAAATAAACCTTTAACTAGTGGTAGGATAACTAGGTGGTTGCTTTTACTACCGGAATTCAATGTTACTATAATCGACAGGCCAGGAAAATCAAATGTAGTAGTTAATTATCTTTTTAGATTGGATAATCCTAGTCAAGCAAATCATGTAGATGATTCATTTTCTGATGAACATCTTTTTGTTGTTTCAACAAACTCCTCATGTTTTTCTGACATAGCTAATTATCTTGTCACAGGAAAAACACCACCACACCTATCCGCTCGAGAGAAGTGGAAGATAATTCAAAAAAGTGCTTCATATTCCTAGATCCAAGGATACCTCTTCTATAATGGACCCGACCTTATTATCCATAGATGTGTAAGAGAATAGGAAGTGTTTGATATCTTGATAGCTTCCCATGATGAGCCTTGTGGGGGCCACTTTTTTGAAAAAAGAACAACATACAAAATTCTTCGCATTGGCTAATTTTGGCCTTCCTTGTTTAAGGATGCCAAACAATATGCTAAGCATTGTGATAGTTGTCAGCGAATAGGCCAACCTGGTCAAGCCAATGATATGCCTTTGTGCCCTCAAGTCATGTTAGAACCCTTTAAAAAATGTGCCATTGACTTTGTGGGACCGATAGTCTCAACATTCTTAAATAAAAGACATATATTGGTTTGTAAAGATTTTGTAACAAAATGGGTAGAATCTAGAGATGTTCCTTATTCTACTAAAAGAGTTGTTGTTGACTTTCTATTTAATGAAATTTTTACTCGATTTGGTGTTCCAAGAGAAACTGTTACTAACAATGGACCTCAGTTTGTTTCTAATCTATCAAAAGGAATTATAGATCAATAAAGGATTCGACACTGGAAGTCTACATTGTATCATCTGTAGTAAAATGACCAGGTAGAATCTACAAACAAGGTGATCGAGTCCATTTTTACTAAAACATTAAATATTCATAAAAAAAAGATTGGGCAAATAGATTACCAGAAGCATTATGGGCGTACAGAACTACCTGGAGGAACAACACAAGTCATACACCTTATGAGCTGGTGTACAAGAAGTAGGTCTTTTTGCCAATCGAATTCCAAATTAAAACCTTCAAAATTGCAGTCTAGTTGGGTTTGGATCTCTCGGAATCACGACAGCAACGCCTTCTGTAGTTAAATGAACTTGATTAAATAATAAGGGATGTTGTTCAACAAACTATCTTGATGCAGTAATAATGTAGTAAATGGCATGACAGGTTGATCAAGAAAAAACAACTCTAGCCAAGTAATTAGGTACTCCTCTATGATTCATAGTTTAAAAAATTTAAGGGGAAACTTTGTACACGCTGGTTGGGGCCATATGAAGTAGTTAAAGTTTTCGAGAATGGAGAGGTGGAAATTAAAACCATTGATGGACACGGATTTGTTTTCTTGGTGAATGGGCATAGACTCAAAATATATTTTCATCCCACCACTAAAGAATATTTCATACAACAAGTACAACAATAGTCAGTTTTGAAGATGGTAGGTGGGAAATAATAGCAGCCTACTGCAAGTACTTTTATATTTACTCTTTTCCAACCTATAAATAATAACAATTATAAAAAAATAAAAGATACATATAAAAATAAAAAAATAAAACACAAGGCTTTGAAAACCAGCTTCTTGGCGCAATTATGTGAGGATCTGTTTGAAAACCAACTTGTTGGTAGGCAATTTCCTCTGTAATAATGGAATGTCACTTGAATTAGAAAGCATGGCTAACTTGTTTTGAGAAGAAGCAGGTTTCTACAGGATTTCTAGTGGTAGCAGAAAACCAATAGAAACTAAGAACTTATCAAAGTTCATGGCAAGTAGCATGGTGAAATTTTATGCGAGTGACACAAAAATTCCATTCCAGTTAATTCATCCAGGTCACTGCATTATTTGACAAATACATTTACTATCTAAGGTGAATACTATGTCTTTCCTTTTTTCCCTTTTCTAAATTTCCCTCTGATTTCATCTTTGTTCCTTAGATTGAATAGCCCTCCCATTCTTCTAAAAATTTCCTGTCTATGTTTCTATTTTTGCCTCTTACCCTTGAATTTTTTCCCTTATCCCTTTTTCCTATATCCCTCTATGGATCAACCCACGTTATTCTAAGTGTCCGTTGGGATTTTCCTTCCCTTTCATATGATAATCTTGTCTCGCTTCTATTTTCCCTCATATTTTTCAGGTGACGATAATTTTTAAAGTCTTGTCTGTCTAAGAGTAAATGCATGGTGGAACCTAAATATGGTGATAAAAATCTCCTCTAAATCTGCAATTTTTTATACAATCCAACCCAATTTTTTATAGGCGACTAGATTGGTTATTTTGGTACAAGAACCCCTTCTTTTTGGTAGAGGGATTATTTCTACTTAGTGTGGGAATTTTCCTATTACAAGTGCAGGAAGACCACTTACAACAGTATAGGAATCCTCCTTTCAAAGTGCACAAATGGCGTCCAGAATAGTGTAGGAACTCTTTTTTATGGTGCAGGAATCTCAAAAAGTGTAGGAAACATTTCCTATTATAGAGGAGGAACTTGTTATTTATATTCTTTTGTCATTTCAAGAATGTACTATAAATTGATTTCAGATTTTTGGGTCAAAGTATGATAGCCATGTATAAAAACAATGGCTTTGTTGTAAATTGAGTATCCACATTTTTTGTATAAGTGGTCATTCTTTTTATGTCTAAAGGGAAATGAATGGTTAAGTGTAGGATTAGCATTAGATCTAGGTGACATTTATCATAATTAGCAATAACCATCCCCATAGGATGTTATTATAAGGAGTAAATGCATGTCTGGAGATCATTTCATTTAATTTCTTTGTCATCTCATTTGAATTCATGTCATTGATCATTGATTTTTCCCTCCGCCACATGTGATATGACCAATATTTACCATTTAAACCCTCGAAATCGTAATTAGCCTAATGATCGCTCCCAATAATCATTACCTTGCCCATTTTTAGAAATTCTACCCGATATCTAACTGGATTTGGGTACCTCAAGGATGATGGTCATCTTAGGGTAATGTGGAAGTTTAATTGTTATGATGTCAGTACACAAATCGTGACACAAATCATCATGCATTATAAATAAGTGTTGGTTCAAGAATCGTGCAACCACTAAAAAAATCATTCTTGCACTTTCCAATTTTGAAATCATGAAATGATTCCAGCATCATGTAGACAAGTGATTTTTGATCATTGAAATAGCTTGAGGTGTTGAACAATTGGGGAGCAGTAGGTTGCAGCAAGACTAAGGAACACTATGGCACTAGTGCAAATCGAGCCTTCCTCTTTAAAAGAAATGGAATGGACAGTGGAATATGAAATGAGCCTACCTCTTTTACATGAAGCTAGTTTTCTTCCTTTATTACACAAATTCAATAGCTATGATGCACCCATTACTTAGGTGTTTTCACTAAATTTTGACAAAAATACAACTACTATGGGTTCGCTAAAGTTTGAGGTCATTGAGCAGTTCAATTCGCAGGCCACTGAGGTACCATCTACTGGTGAGAAATAGTTCAAGAAGGGCAAAGTAGTGAAAGGTGTGTGGTGTAGGTTCTTGAAAAAGGTTGATTATGTAGTCGATTGGAAGAAAGGGGAGTTGAGGAACGAGATGGTTGAAAAGTGGCAAAATTTGTTGTACATTCTACAGAAATTCCTCACCTGTGAAGGGAGATAATCCTTGACCTACCTATACCACCTTCGACTCCTCATGGACTTTGAATCTAGTAAGTTGATTAATTTCCCCTATTTCATGTTAAAAATTTTGGGTAAGATGTCAAGAAGCGTGTAGAATTCCCTGAAGGACTAGGTAGGTTATAAATTATGTCATTATGGGCTGATCAAGATTCTAGTGAGTGAAAAGATGAAAAATAGAGGATCTAATTGGGAGGCATTTGTAGAATCATATCAAAGTGGGGGTGGTATAAAGGTTCTTAGTTTAAAAATACATCAAGGAAGAAAGTGTAATAAAAATGCAAATCCTAAGGCTTCCTAGTGTCAGAAAGGAAAGTTACAACAAGAAGGTAAACATGACAAAGAATCCAAGATTACTTTCCCTCAGCAAATGAAGAATAACAGGGGGGATGTTACAGAGTTATTACACTTCTTTGAGTAAGAAGGCTTCAAAACTTGCTACTACATCTGAGGTTGAGGTCATTGAAGATTCTAAATCCCCTAGGAAAGATTGTGTTTCTCCCAAGGAGCCTTCACTAGATATCCCCATGAAAAGTACACATGTTCAAGATAAGATTTCTTTATTGCAAGGAACAGCATCAAAGGACATTTTTGTTGAGAGTCGAGAGTGCAGGGAGGAAGAGGATGGTGATGTGCCTCTAGCATTTTTAATGAAAAAGGTTAAAAGACAAAAGATAACCTGTGAGAAAGAGGTGGATCAGGGATGAATTCAAGAACATAAGAAAGAGGAAAAGCATAAGGATGATATTCCTCCTACATCTATGGTAGAAGAAACAGAGGTATAGGGAGAAGAGAAATTGAAGGACTCAGTTCCTTGGAAAAGGGAAAGTCAAACTCAAAAGTTGAAACAACAAATTTATGAGCTTAAGGTCTTAAATAGATGTATCGACGCTTAGAATGCAACATTAAGAACCAGGAATAGAGAATTGTTAATAACAGTGGTTGAGTTGAAGAAATCAATGAGAAAATAGAGGTTTCATGTGGCCCATTTGTGAACTCGTGTTAGAACATTGAAAAAATGTATGAGGAACACTCGAACAAGTAAGGCTCAAGTAGAAGGTTCAAGAATCAACTCCAAATCCATCAATGAGGAGGAGAAGTTTTTCAATATATATATTTTTTGCAGAGGTTAGTGGTTGTGTGAGGAAACACAACAGAATGAGGTTGGGGGAATGTTGGTTGCCATCATTGTCCTATTTTTCACCTAAATCACCCTGCCTTAGTGATCTGACATCGAGTAGATTAGTAATGTTGTGTTAATTCCCCATTTAGAATATAAAAATGTGCTTGAGGTTTGTACTCCAAAATAGCAAGTAAAAACATAAATTTTATGTGTGTTTACTTAAGTTAGTTTTCATGAAGAAAACTTAAAACATGAAACCAAAACACTGAATGGAAACATGCATCAAACAGTAATACACCATCCATTATTAAAGGATTTTACCCCTCCTGGGCTACATCTCCTTGGATCAACCCTAAAGGCATGACCCCTTCTCATTATGCTCAAAATTATTCAGTAATAAGAGTACATAAATGTGATGACAAAAAGAGTGGCTAGTTTCCCCTTCAAGGAAACATTATTCTACAAAGAACTCTCACTCTAAACACATGGCAACCTACAATTAGTCATGAAACAATCAGCAAGCTAAGGGCTCTCAAATCAAGACCCCATACTCCAACTTTCAAGATCATAGACAGTACTATAATCCACTTGAAGTACTTAAGCAAGTCTCTTTCTCCATACACATATAGAGCAAAGAAGAAATAAATCTACAACGCTGCTATAATGGTTGTTGCAAAAAGCACATGGAGGCTAGAAGACCCCTGTAAGGTCATCTACATATTCATACTCCTCCATAAATTAAATCAACACTCTGGTTGACCAGAGCACCCATAAGCTTGACTTTGCAAAAATATTATCCAGAAGTGCTCCTTTGATCCTGATAATATGGTCAAAATTCTTCTCTCAACTATCTTAGTCCTGATGATGGACCCTCTTTGGGGTTTGAAACGTCGATAGAATAAACACAATATTGTGGATAATCCGGATCATGCTACTCCAAAAAACTACCACAACAACTTGAAATCTAACTATTCCAATCAGTTCAGAATGCCCAAAAATGGCTATCTAGCCTCTTTTTTCATCCCATTTGGTCGAAAGTTGCCTTAGTTATGACTTCTTTCAGTCTTTCCATAATTTTATCCTCCAAATCTAGCTTACTACCAGTTAAATTCATTATCCGGAACTAATTCTAGAAGTTCCGCCAAAAGCAACGATCCCGCCAACTTCCATGCCTATCTCGCAGTTAAGGCCGAGTGTTCACATGCAAAGTGGTCATCCAGTGGAAAAGGCGACGGTTTCACAACCCTGTCGGATATCGCAATCACGAGAAAAACCTGTGGTCAAGGTCTGTGAACAAAAACGGGCGATGTGCGATGCGATATCAGCAGACCCAATGGATGATTAAATGGAACCTATAGTCACATCACATCTGGGACTTATTGCTCATTGTAATTGGCGGATAACCTCAAGCCTAAACAACAGGCACTCTGCAATACACAGACTCATCGGGATTATAAAACACAACATATAGAATATCGCATCTGGCGACACTATCACAATCACAATTGGCAGCGATCGGGGTGTTACTTCATGCTCCCACTGCGATCTGTGATTAATAAGCTCACCGACCCTGATACTGCTAAGTTGGTTGAGCTTTGCCTTACCTCCACCTTTTTCAGCTTCGAGGGTGAATTCTACGAGCAGACTTGCGGAGTGGCCATGGGCTCCCCGTTGTCCCCTGTCGTCGCTAATCTCTTTATGGAGGATTTTGAGTCTAAAGCTTTGGCCTCCTCTCGTCTTTGACCAAAGCTTTGGAAAAGATTCGTCGATGACACTGGTGTTGTCTGGTCGCATGGTCCTGAGGAGCTGGATCGGTTCTTCAGTCATCTCAATAACCAGTGTGCCACCATTAAATTCACGATGGAAAAAGAAGACAATGGTTGTCTTCCGTTCTTGGATGTTCTTATCTCTAAGAATGTGGATGGTTCCTTTTCTCATCGGGTGTTTAGAAAGAAGACGCATATTGAGCAATACCTGCATGCTTCGTCCCATCATTTCCCCGCTCAGAAGTTATGGGTTCTAAGCACGCTTGCCACCCGTGCTGTCAGAATTTCCGATGGAGAAAACTTGGAAATGGAGAAGGCTCATCTCCTAGATGTCTTTGTGAAGAATGGTTACAGTGGACACTTGGGTCAAAAAGCCTTCCTCAAGGCCAAGAAGGAGCCCTCAATCTAGAGAGATCCTATAGATCATGTCATGGGTGTTAACCTGCCTTACATCCAAGGGACCACTGATAAGATTGCGAGGATTCTGAGGAAGTACGATGTGCCCGCAAATTTTAGACCTCTCAATACTATCCGTGGCTCCCTCAGGTCTGTAAAAGATCCTATTGACCCTAAAGACATGAAGGGTGTCTATGTCATTCCTTGTTCCTGTGGGACACCATATATTGGTGAGACGGGTCGCTCTATTAATCAAAGGATTAGTGAGCATTCGGCTGACTTAAGGCATGGTAGGACCAAGTCCTCAGCCCTGGCTGAACATGCCGGGAAAACTATGCATCATGTCTGTATCGAAGATGCTCAAGTCATTGCTAAAGTTGCGCAGTTTCACCACCGCAAATTTAGAGAGGCCCTTGAGATTGAGAAAAGGCCAAATAATCTTAGTACGGATGATGGCTGGAAGATTAGTAGTTGCTGGGTCCCAGCCCTGTCTTCCTAGCCTCCTCAGTCCCTTTCATTAGGTTTTAGGGTTCCCTCCCCTTAAGATTTGTTTTCGGTGGTTGGTCCTGTTTCCCGTAATTTATTTTAATTTTTAATTTTTAGCCTTCATAACGAGGGTAGTTTTAATATTTGTTTAGTTTTTAAATTGAATTTATTTGTTCCCCTTTAATCCTAGCATCCCTATAGTATTAGTATTGTTTAATCCTATTATTTTCGTTTTATGAGTTATTAATAAGATATTCAATAATTAATTTCGAGCCAATAAATATATTAACCTTATTTCAATTATATTTATGTCTTAAAGATTAATATTATAATAATAATATTCATGAAATGGTTTAATGAATTATATTTTTGTTTTCTTGATTTCAATTATATATGTATATTATTTAATTACGACTAAACATGTAGAATTGATATAATAATTAAAAAGTATTATTAAATAAAGCATATCCAATATTATTTTCTCATAACATATCATTATAACGTGACCCTTTTATCTTAAACAAACCTAGTATTATTTTACTTTAATTATGTTATTTGAATTAATTAATAAACTTATATATATATATATATAATATATATAAATATATTATATATTATTAATATAAACTACTTGATATTTTATATATATGTTTTTTTTTAATTAATTATATATTAATTTAAAATAAATGTTATAATTGATTTTAAACTTATTATATTATTATTATTATTTCTACTTATATTATTTAATTAGTATATATATATATATATATATATTAATAATATATATATTAATTTTAGTAATTAAACATTAAATTAATTTATATATTATTTAATTAAATGTATAATGATTTAATTTATTATGTTATTATTATTATTTTATTATATTATTTAATTAGTATATTATTATTATAATAATATATATATATATATTTAGTTTTAGTAATTATTTTTAAAAACTAACCATGATTTTAGTATATTATATTTTTGTTTACTATTATATTTTTGTTACCCATTTTCTTTTTCCACTTAAATAATTTATTTATTATTGATTTAAATATATATTAATGATTTAATATATTATTATTGTTCTTTAAATAATAAAATTTATATATACTATATTATTTATATATTATATATTTAATAAATGTTTTAGAGACTTACCGTGAATTTATTATATTCATTTTCTAATATAATTTTTTGAAATATAATTAATAATAATATATAATTATATATAATGAGTTATTGTTTTAAATAAATTAATGAATTAAGTTTTAAACTGACCATGAATTTATTTTTTACCTGATTTAACGTATTTCCATAAAAAGAATTATAAATTATTAATAATAATATTATAATATTAACCTGGGTCCTTTAGTCAAAAATAGCCGTTGGAATCTCTGCTCAGACTATTTAACATGCTAGGCTGGATCGGTTTCTTCAACTTGTCCTGACGATGAACCACACTGGTTGGTTCGAAAGGCGTCGACAAATGATTATTTATGTGATTTCGCCGAAAAATCTCTAAACAATGTTATGGATCACAGAAGTCTAAATTCCTTAAAATTATATTATTTAAGTTAGACATGGAAATATTTTATTTATTACTTTAAGAGTGAAAGTGAAATACTAGATTGTAAAATGAGCCCCTCGTCGATTTTTAATTGTTTATTTATATAATTGTTTATTTATTTATTTTTTTTGTTGACATTAGTGAAAATTATTTTTATTATTTTTTTGAGGACGTGACATACTTACACATGTTCCTTATACTGGATTGTAGAATTAGCCTCTCCACCATTTTTAATTATTTATTTATATGGTTATCTAATTTTTGTTTTTTTTTTGTTTTGGTTGACATTAGCTAAAACTATTTTTATTATTTTTTGAGGACCTGACATACTTACACATGTCCCTCATATTGGATGGTAGAATGAGTCTCTCTGCTCAATAAAAAGAGAAACCCTTCGTAGCTAAAAATTTACAATATGTTCATTTAAAAAACAAAAAAAATAAAAATAAGTATATACAATAATTATTTGGATTCCATATCATAGTCATACCTTTGGCATGAGACTAAAGAATAAGGAAAATTTCCTTTTCCAACTTTGCTTTATCCTTAGGTAGTTGAATTGAATGCTTTATTTAGCACCTCTTTGAGTTTTATGTTTCTAATCACATCTAAAGACTCTAAACTGAAAGGGGTTTAACTAAAAGGGTTTTAGTTTTTGAGTGCAAACTTGAGTAACGCATTAAAACCAATGAAATATGATTTATTTCTATTTTAGTATTGCGTTAGTATATATTAATGTGAGTATCTTGAAATTACGTATGAAACTATAAAATCTTTTCTCCCCTCCCTTTTCATATGGTTAAAAATATTTATTATTATTATATTATATATATATATATAATAAAATATGTAATATTTTATTTTTTTTAGAATATATAAGCAAAGTCAAATTGAAATCCATGCTAGAGTGTTATGTATAATTTTGACATGACACTATTAGTTCCTTTATTAGTTCCTTTGGGTGTACATGAATGGATTCCATGTGCTTACTTTTGCACTAGCAATAATATTAACAAATTCAAGCATCACAAATAATTGTATTTTTCCATATGCTAAGTTTAAATTTTGGAACATATCAAATTTAATAAGTTGAAAAATAAATTATTTGCATATTATTTTGGCTTAATTTTGATGTAGTGTCATTTCGATGTATTTCCTTCTAAAAGAATCATCTTATGCAATAAGTTCAGTTTAGTACTTATTAGAATATTGAACATTTTTAGATGGTGTAAGAGGTGTTTCCCATAAGCTAGGTCAACAGTAGAAAATTAATCTATTATGAATGTTTTAATAATTTAAGCTATATGAATATTTAATATTCATAGTAATAAATATGAAACTTCTTATAACATTAAAATTTAAGGTAGGAATTGTTATTTCAAATTTATAGTTTGTTGGTACAATTATTTTAAAAGAATAGGGCATACATTTACAACCTTTTCTATTCAAGTACTTTGGAACACTTAATTGGAGGAAAAAATATTAAAGAACATTATCAAGGTGATTTTTAATAGCGTTTTATTCATCTCAAAATATTGACTTATGTCATAGGTTTAATGGGCATAAAGCTACAATCAGATTAATGAGCTAACCTTTACAATCACAACAAAGATTATTTGAATATTTCAGTATTACTAGAACTCCCAAGATTTTGTGATATATTTAGATTAAGACTAAGAAGTCCCTATTTATCGACATATTATTGTTTGGGATATGATTTTACCCTTGTTCATATTTATTATTCTTCTATGCGGAAAAATCTTCCTCCTTGAAAAAAGTTCTTTTACTTTATACATATGCTTTGTGGTTTTATAACCCATGGATGATCCATGTCCTTAGACAAAAAATATATATATTATATATTATATATATATATATATTATATATATATATATATATATATATTATATATATTTAATTTTATATTATAGGAATGTTATCAGAGGATGTTACATCCACAATACTCTTTGGGCACTGACAAATAAACAACATAAAGTCATGCTCCCTTCCCCCCCCCCCCCCATATTTTAAAACCCTGCAACCCTCATGGAAAAGGAAGTATCTCTTAACCTCATAAGCACTATGACATAGGAAGCATTTCACAGGAAAGATAGAGGAAGATAGGATATAGAGACGCCATAAACGCAAGAAGCATTTCACAAACCCAACAACCCATGCTAGGATATACAAACCCTACCTGCATACTAGCTAATAAAGAAGATAAAGATCTTGATCTAGGAAAATAGTGAAAATAGCGGCTGGTGAAAAAGTAGAAAGGGGCTAATATTCGAAGGTGGGCTAATTTTCCATTCCTTTTCCAAAAAAAAGATTCTCCAATTTCCATTTTTTTCTAAAATGATTCGCCTAAATTTTATAGTACACCATTATTTTACCTTTAAATTCACCAAAATATTATATCGACTAATATAAAATCATTGGAGATCTAAATATTTCTACAAAAATATCGCCAAAACTTTTACAATTTGCATATTAGGGACTAGTAAGATTCGTCAAGGTTTATAAACTTTAAAATGACATCCATCCTTAAAATGTTCCCTTAGTAGAAGAGTAGGTGACGACCAAAATTGTAACTAATGGCATCTAAATCAATGAGCCTTACATGTATATTTTGTTGGAATTATGGCTAATGTGTTTTCCTTTATGGAAAACTATTTGATAAAGATGTGAACATGATGGTTATGAAGTGTGATAGAGAGAATGGACAAAGGAATATTAGTTTAGAGATAGAGGGATGATAAATGTGAAATTTAGTAAAGTATGCGTGGGACCTGTGAAGGAAATTGGCATACATACACAGGTATGATGAAGAGGAGTCACGTACAATTTTTGCACCATGGTATTTTGAATATTAGGGGTCTTTACCATGGTATTAGCTCATAGTAATGAGCAGGACAATACATATTTGATCCCGTCAAATAATACCATAGATATTACTAAGGCATTGGCCTAAGGTATTCGCTAAGGGTCATACTATATAAGGAGATGGAGATCAAAGTGTTAAGTGTGCATATGATGAATTATTTATGAATGAATTGATCAAAAATAAGTGTGCACTAGGGAGAGTGGGGATGGATCATATCTGTTAGATCTGAAATGACTATATAGTGAATAATCTGTTTATGATAGATCTGTAATGTTGAGATTATGATGTGTGTCTATAATAGTTTGTATGTCAAGATTTGGGTTTGATAGATGTTTTGTTATGCAACGAAGGTATTGCTACACAACATATTGCCATTGTCCCTGTACTCCCAATTCCTTGATCCTAGAGGACCTCTACAGTGAACCCTACATGCTTTCCCTTCATGAAGAAACTCCCATTGTGTCCCTCTTCATGAGCAAAACAATTCCCTTTTGCACCATCTCCCCAAAATCTTATGTTTTTCCCAGTTTACAAGACCGACGCTAATGGAATTTGTCCTCCTCACGCCGATATGCAAGGATTAACACTATCCCTAGTGCTGATCAGAGCGACTGAGCTTTGTTCCAGTCACGCCAATCCTATTATGGATTTTGTTTTAATTAAAGAGCTGAAGCTTCCAGCTCTAGAAGCTTCATAACGGAAGTCTGGTAAATGATTTGGCCGGATGGGGTTGATGATGTCAGTTTGGGCTCCTTTACCCTATAATGATGGAACTACCTCAAGAGATAAGACCTTCTCCCATGAGAAGAGGATCCATCTCCCATCCACTCATCCTATATAAACCTTCCTTTTTCCCAAGCACAAGCTAGTGTTAGTGTTGGAGTGTTAATGTTGGTGTGCTAGTACTAATTAAGTTTGGAGTAAACAACAAGCTATTCATAGTTGTATCTCTCTAGTTGTGTGAGGGAGAAGTGTGAATTTGGTTTAGTGTGAAGCCTAAAGGGAAGAGCCTTAAAACTACTATTGTTGAGGCCATCATGGAATGCTAGCAGAAGTGTGTGGGAACATGGTTTTGTCGGAAGAGAATGGTGTCATGCGGAAAGAGTTAATCTTGCAGACAAAACCAACCTCCCTAGAAGCCTAAAACTTTCTAGTGACAAATAAGACAATTAAGAGCAATCCTTCTCTAAACATGTATTTACCATACAAGAAATCAAGTGTTTTAGATCCTACCTTTAGTCCAACGCTGTTGTAGTAGTCCAGCCTCGTCGATCCGGATGAGCTCCTCCTTCACTTCGAAACCTGCATTCACTAACAATCAAACGATTACATAGCACCTGAATATCTCATAAAATAAAACATATTCAACATACAGACCAAGGAGTATATGAAACAACTCATTAATAACAAATTGTTGAGAAGAATGGACTTATTTGTATTAATAGGAAACAAAAGAAACCATTACAACCTGAGCCTTGGTGTTGTGCAAGTTCCTCCCAGGGTCCAGCAAGAGTTTTCCTTTACTTTGATAAGCTCACCCACTTCCAAATGAAACAAGAAAGGATGGGAATCTCTCCTCACAAGCTTCTACAAGGAAGTCCTAATTCCAGCAGCATCTACCCTTTGGAATGTTCAGCTTTCAACCTCTCCTCCTCTAGCCCAATGCCTGTATTTATAGTGTTCTAGAGGAAGTTATTCAGTTCCAACATCAATGGGATACTCCCTCTTTTGGATGGGGTAGCTCCTCTCTTGATGGGATAAGTTCCTCTCTCATAGGGATGCATGAACCATCTGGAGGCGCTCAATACACGTCAAACACTCTTCTAGAAAGCTCTAGAAGTGACCACAAGTAACTTTTTTAAGATGAAACTCGCGCCTTTTGACCTTTACAGGAGTACGCACCCATCCCTTGAATTACAGAGCGTACAAGTACGCAGGTACAATGAGCTTGGGATGCGTACACGCAGGCAAGGTAGAGAGAACCTGCGTACCCAGAGATAAACATGATTTTTAATGACTTTCTCTCTTTTTTGAAGTTTTGACATGGAGAGCAGAGGTATGAGGCTTGCCAAGGAGGATAGTATGACTGTTGATGGAGCCATACTAACTGCAAATAGTCATGGTGACAAGTTTTAGTGTAACAGTAAGTGATTTATATTGCTTTCCTTCCTACTACGGTGGCATTAAAAAACCAAATTAAACTTATGTACACAAGAATGTTACTATATAATTTTCCATATTTTCTGGTTTTTTTAGGGTTATTGCAGATTGATGGTTTGCCAAAAATAAAATGGATGAGCCTCAATATTGCAACAAGAATGATACAAGTCCCAAGGATACCAACTTTAATTATCAACCCGGGGTTCATACAAACGTAATAGGTATCAACACTATATGTGCATCATACAATGTGTCCTTCCTTTGTTGTCATGATGTAATGGAGTGCATGTACTGAAGTCAAATCCTAAACTAATTCCAAAAAATGAAATGCTCGAAACAGAAACCTCAACCTATTGCAAGAAAGAAAGTACAAGGACAGAAACCTATTATAATTTCATAACTTAATATCATGAACTAAATGTAAACCATTACATTTCAAAGAATTTAGATCCATTAACAAAGTTCATTGGCTATGGCAATGAATACAATCATCATTGTATTACCTATTCCATAAATCTATCCATTAGGCCAAATCACTGAAATGTTTTGCATGGGTGAAGAAGCAAGTCCTAAGTGGTCTTTAGTCTTCTCTAATAATTTATTTAGAACTGAGGGGTCTTGATTCAATCCTAAGGGAAAATAATCAAGCTTCTTGAGCGAATCTGGGAAAATAAAAGCATGTTGGAAGGCTACTACAGGAAACTATAGGATGTTACAGATTTACTACAAGAAGTTATAGTTCATAGAATGAACAAGAAAATCAAATCCAACTTGTATCGGAATTTTTTTTTTATTGACTAGCATGTCTTAGGTCTTGATTCCAAGTGGAATCACTCAAAAATACCTTTGTTAACCATGCTAAAAAATGGAAGAAAATTACTAGTCTAAAATCTAGAAATTTGAGAACTAGTGAGCTAGTAAATCTATCAAATGCCTAACCTAATCAAGTGAAAATGCAATGGGGTAATTTTTTTTATCAACTAGATTTTTTTTAATCTAATTCAAGTGGAACCAACTTGATTGAAGCTCGTTAGCATGCTCTAAAAAATAGCAGAATGTACTGCTATTTGCCAGAAGGGAGTTCTAGAAATCTAGATTTGGGAATAAGCAAACTAATCCAAGTAGCTCAATGATTACTATGACCTTCCAAATATTTTCCAAGGATGAAATTATTCTTGTGATCCTGAAAAAGAACTCACATCAACCATTTAACCCAATGATACAACAAGAAATCATTAATACTAAATGCAGAAATAGGAAGAAACAAGAACAACAGATGCATGTGAATAAGCAGTGAAAATAAGAAAGAAAACTGATACAAAAGGGCTCTAAGGCTCCTAGGATGGCCAAACCCAAGGAAAATAAGAGTCCTATGAAGGACACCAAGATATAGAAGCTGAACATGTCACCAATATTGATTATTTCCATCAATACAATTACATCCCTCCAAGAAATTACAATGGAGCTGCAAAAATATGAGTTCTCTCCGTAAGAAGACTAATAAAAATCCACTCCTAGAGGGAAATTCGACTTGGTACTTATAAAAAATTACTAGGAATCATTCCCCATGAATGGACGAAGCTTTCCCCACCAATATCCCTTGATTAGTGGATTTGATTCCCAGTACTAGGAATCTGCATTAAATGGTAGTGAACACATTCCTAGATTTTCTCAATCAATGGAGCTTCACAATATATGCCATAATTCCATAATATATTGTTGATTTATTATTTAATATTGATCCTCCTGTAGTAGGGAGAAAGTCCCTAAATCATCTTCTCCTCTAAATCTTCATAATCTTCCCAATATTCTCACAATATTCCACAAAAATAAATAATATTTGGCACATATATGTAATTATTCATAAACCTTCCTAATGAATGCATTAAAGTTAAAATTACATTATATAATGAAAAAAGAGAGGTATAATGCGATGGAGGATGGCTAGATGGTCCTTACTTTATGTCTAATTTAGCAGCCCATAAAAAATTCAACTAGTTAATCAAGTATTACTGGAAGGATTTTAAAATATAAGCTAACTTTTCTAATAAAAACTAAAAAATGTGTGGTGACCCCTTTTAATATTTAATGTACAATTTGGTTTATGGTAACTGAACTATTTATGGTTTATTATGAAATTGAGTTGTGCATCTAAATAGATTGACTTGTGAACAATTTATTCAATGTGAGGGAAGGGGGAATGGAAATTTTACAGAATCAAGGGAAGTATTGCAATATATATAAATTCGTTGAATATTATTGAATTAATTTTTTCAGTAGAGAAGGGAATACATTCCACATGTGGGAAATCATTGTTACTGGCACTTATGTACTTATTGTGCTGTTTATTTCAATGTTTCTTCTCTTTGAGAATATGTTAGCTTAGAAGAACCCCGAGTTGAATTTTTCTACTCATTAGTGAAACCTATAATTGATGCTGATGTTGAAATCCAACAAAACTACTATAAGTCCTTTTCCATATATTTTTTCGGAATATATCTCATAGCTTGCTTGGGTGGGGAGGAAAGAATTATTAAGTTCATGAAGAGGTAGGGGAATTCAAATTCCACAACACCCCTATTGGAACCTTTTTGTGAAAAGGGATTTCTAAAGAAACCCTTCCCTATGAATTATTTCTTTAAGCCACAAAGGTTTTGGCAGTGGTTCTTCCAAGTTGTTAAATTTTCCATTGTTCAATGTATGATAATAAAGCCTCTTTATGTAATTATAGCACTTATGATTGAATCATTTGGTGTTTATGGGGAAGGAGAGTTCAAGTGGGATTACAAGTATAACTGAAGATGGCACTAGGGACCTTGAGGAATACCTAACAAGTTCAAGGCTAATAAAACATATCAGAAATTTCCTTTTTGCATTGACAATTTTGTATAGTTGGTACATTGACAATAAGTTAGTATCTAATAAAACATAATAGAAACCTATTATCTATCATGGAATAGAAGAGACATGAAAATGCAATAAGGCCATATTCATTATGGTAAAAACCATTCATAGAAATAAGATTAACCAATTCTGTCACCAATTAAGTATAAGGCCATTTCCTTAGTGGTAAAGGGCACTATTACATCACCACCATTACGAAAAATGGGAGAAACTAAAGATCCTCTCCCAACATATGGTGGTCTAAAGAGAATGTCAAGCTATAAAAATCTTAAAATAACAAAAAGAAACATAACTAAAACTATTGTATTTCTTTAGAGATTCTACTGCAATCTATATGGATATTTGATTTTACCTTTGTATAGAGTACACCACTTAATATATACAGATAAGTCAATCAAATAATGCACACCAACTACTTCTTTTGCCACTGGGTTTCCACTCACATTTGTTCAAATGTGGAGATGGATCTTCACTAAGAGAAATATCTATCATAAGCATCACAATAGGCTAGTTAAAAACATTATAGTTAGTAGAATTTGTAACATTGCTTAATGGGATTCACTCTAGTTGTAGCTCCCTCGCTGGGATAGCATAAGGAATTCTTCATGTCTAAATAAATTTAGAATATGATCATTAGTGAGACCTACAACTTGCATAGATTAAATTTTTGTCGGGCCAATAAATCAGAAATTTTGCTTCACCAGACCCTTGCTAATAGTTTATGCTTTAGATGACTTCACAGGCGTGGTCCTTGCATACTTTTGTTTGTTCATAATGGGCTTGAAATACATGAAGTCCCATGTGTATCTATCAAATGAGATAAATTCTTGTTTAATCTGAATAGAGCCAAAAGAAAACATGTCAAACTGCAGAACTCAAAGAAAGTTGAACCTTAGGAAATAGTTTAAGAAACAAAACAAAATCAATAAGAATAAGAAAATAGATTTTTGAATGCATTAAGAGGGAGAGAAAAACTAAATTTTATATGGAAAAAATGACAAACAACATCAAGGGGATATCTAAATGCCGATTTTGAAAATATATAAAAAAACATGGAAGGCTAATGTAGATGGAAATTTATAGGAAAATAAGTAAAACAATGCAAAGAGGATGTTTAATGCCAGTCCAAAAAATATGTAAGAAACAATTATATCTGTTAGATATTTATAATATGGACATACATTTCTAATTTCAATACCTTAATAGCCCTACAATACCAACTTCTCTCTTTTCAAAAGCATGAAACAATCTTGAGCTAGAGGTAAGAATTACCTCAAGCATTTGTTTGTCATTCTCAACTATTCCTCTAATTTTGGCTACATCTATGATATCATGGTGTGCACTGATAGAGGCAATTTTCCTCTTATTGAAGATTTGCATAATAGTGGGATCAAACCTAGCAAATGCATCTCTTACAAAGTTGTTCGAACTGAGATCAACAAGAACAACAAAAATAAGTTAATTTTCATTAATAAAGCAACCTAGGATTCTGCTAAAGAATTATAATTAACTAATTAATAAATATCTCTATAAATTAAGAATAAACATCAATTACTAAGCCCATGATCTAGAGAAAGAGAAATTGTTCTTTGAGACAAAGTCCATGGATGTTGTGGGAAACCCAATACCATACTCAACAACCATCCAATGTATCCACAAGTCAACGAAAAATGTAACGAGTTGTGGGTATTTGAATTGTGAATGGATAAAGTGCATTTGAAAGTTGTCATATGTAAATGACATCACACACAACAATTATTGTGCTCAACGATCCAACTCACTGGAAATTGACATCAAAACCCACACCAACACAAATAAATATTCTATTGATAATGTAGTTTAACTCTTATAATCCACACCAACAAATACTAAATGTTTATCACAACTAGAAATTAGTTAAATGAGCACCAGAGTTTAAACTAGAATTGTCATAGACATACAGAGGAATAACTGAAGCATTCACACCATCACAAAAGAGATTTTCACCCTATAAATCAAAATGGGTAAAACTAGTTTTGAATGGTATAGTTTAGGCTCGAATTTCTGAGCGATTTGTAAAATTACAATAGGCTTAAAAGAAAGATTAAAGGTACATTACTCACTAAACTTCTCATGATTAACTTTGTAGTTAATTATTATAATATGGGTTGAAATGAATACATTCAAGGAGGTGTAGGATAAAATCCTAACCATAGGTCATTTGGGTAAGTTGTAACTACAACAAAATTATTAATAATAGAATCAACCTCTATAGCTCACTGCACTGCACATAAACGTTTTGTGAGATCCTTCTAAAAAAATGTTTCACACTGAAACCTTTTTATTTTCTATATCTAATTTCCACACAAGGAAACTCTCACAAATTTGGATTGTGGGTTGATAGGAACATCATGTATTCATAATATTTTACAATGACAAACAACAATCTACTCTAGCTTATATCACCTGCCTTCCTATGTAATAGGATCTCTAGTCTACCTCATATCACATAACTTCCTACACAAGAATATGAAATTTTCATGTGTTGGGTAACCTATAAAGTTAACACTAATCCTGAAGGTAGATGATTGGATCCAAAGGATCTAATAAAACCTAATAGATGTAAGAGTAAATTTCAAGAATCAACAGAAAAGATTAAATATGCAATGTATTATATTCAATTACTTGATTAAATCCAATTTCTTACATGATTTTTAAGAGGTTTGTGATACCAAACATTTCAGTTGTTTCAACTCAATTTTGACAGGCATCCACCAAATGACGTGGCATCTACTTTGCTATACCGACACAAAATACAAAAATAATATTGAAGCCTCTGATTTACTTACATCTAGTTTGAGCAGTTTATAATACAAAACACTGATCAATCACTATTCCAAATACATCTACAATAGCCAATTGTTTCAACTCAATTTAAATAGGCTAATAATATGGCAGGATAAAGACAACATGAAGGTTTAATCCACTTGACTATCCTTTACATAAAATCCAAAAGATAGTCTCAAAGCCTCGAAACTGTTAATCAATCATTCATGAAAACATGACAAATATGACAAAATATACCATGCTTGCCTACAATATGCCTTGAATGTTTTAAAATATTTTGTAAAGATACATAAGATAACAAATAATATGGACAATGCGTAATTGGGGGAATTCTATAAAAATGTTTCCCCAGCTTTGAAAATATGATTCCCTTCTTGTTGAAACTCAATTCAAAAAATTAGCTCAAAATTTCTTGTTCATGTTCCCTAGCTAATACTATGAAAGTCTGAGGAAATAATGAAGGTAAAGGTGGTGCAAAATATGCAAAGAAATAACATTGTTGGTGTTTCAAGGCTGCATGTCAAACATGGCTTAAGTGTGTTGGATAAAGACTATAGAGGATCCCAAAAATTGCAAAAGGAAGATGCAGAAATGACCTTATGGGAACTTTCTTCCCTTCTGTAAACAATGATTGAATTAACTTCCCAATTGTTGGAAACCACTCTTCAGGGACATCTGCACAACTGAGTTTATGCCAAAATTTGTCTGTTATATCTAAGTCATGGAATCATTGACAAGTCTGTCTCAACCAAATGTGGACTTCAATTTAATTAGACTCATGAGTGCAGGCAATTGGGGACCGAATCCAGTAAGAATGCTTCCCATAACTCATAATTATGTATTTTTTAAGTACTTTTGGGTCCCCACGCATGTTATTTCAATGTAGATTGTAGCTATGCAAAAATTGATCTCAACATGTTAAGTTGCAAGCTAGAAGTTGTTATGACAAAGCATAAAATTTCATCATGGATTTAACAATCCCAAAGGAAGCTTCTAGAATCATGAGTCTACGCAGATTAGCACCAAGTCTAGTAACAATGCTTCCAATAACTCATAATTATGCATTTTATACGTACTTATGGGTCCCCATACATTTTATTTCAATGTAACCTATAGATATTAAAAAATTGAATCTCAACATGTTAAGTTGCAAGTTGTTATAAAAAAAAACATAAAATTTCGCCATGGATTTAACAATCCTAAGAGAAGCTTCTAGGCTTTCCAGTTTGAGAAAACCAAATGTTACATGGAAACAACACACAAGTGACCAAAGACATATAACTAGAATTTGGTTCAGTAGTTCTTGTATTTGTGTAACCACAATAATTTTGGATCATTATGGACTCAATAAAGTAACAGTTCCAATCCAAATTCAAATCCCATTGTCTAGCACTCGCCTCAACTTCTAAAATATATGGTTGTGTGACCTAAGAGCATTTGGTGTTGGACAATGGTTTTTATAGATTTTGTAGACAATGTTCAGTCAATCTAACCGAACACACAATGTACATTATTTCTTTCCTGGTCAACTTTCTTAAGTTTGTGTTATTCCTTACCAACAATACTTCCATAATGCATGAGTAAACTTAATCCTATGGTTCCCATTCTAGAAATTTTATTTTATTCAATGGAAATAGGTTGTGGATTGTACAATGGAACCTTCTCTTTCTCCATCATTTTTGTTTCTTTGATTATTTTGCATAGCTAGTTTAATGGAGCGCTTTTACATCACCACCTTACTATGATCTATTTTATATTTTCAATGAGTATTTTAGTAGTTTTTGCTTAGTATTACTGTTTTTTTTTTCATCATGGCTTTTCTCTCCCTCTAGGAAACACATATTTAATCTAGTCCTTGAAAAGAAACAATGTCATATATTCAAGTATACTGCTTGAAAATTATTATTATTGGTTTGTGAGTGTGTGTGTGTGTGTGTGTGTGTGTGTGTGTGAGAGAGAGAGAGAGAGAGAGAGAGAGATCCTTTAAATGCTTTTTAGGTTTTAACTTTTATTACCGAAAATATAACAAATATATTATATATTGTATTGCACTAGTTACTAATTCATTTATATATGTTGTTTTTTCCTAATGATTCTTTTGTTCTATGTAGATGACAAGATGGGAAGGAAGCAAGCTAATCCATTCTAATTGTTTATAGGGTTCCTACTAAACCTATATAGATTCATAGAGACACCACCATAGCTTACAAAAGGAGCACATATCCATGGATCATAGAGTAGCTCCTATGGAACTCATCCATGACCCCTCATCCATTCCCCTCTATCTATTGAATACCACCTATATTGGCAGTTCCTCCACCATCTATAATCCGAAAACCATGGCACTTTCTCCAACAATAGCACTCCACCCTTCAACTTCTGTCCAAAAAACCTCAAGCACTACCTAGAAAACAACATGAATATAGTCGACTTTTGAGCAGGGAATGATCAAGCCTCCATGGGAAACTACACCCTTCTTCCCTTATAAGCAGACAAAGAAAGAACACATGTACTAGACATAAAAGAAAAGAAACACCTTGTATAATAAATTAGCCTCACTATATAGTATAGATAAATTGGAAAATAACAATCCATATAATCACCTTAGAACAAATCTAAAAACAAGCTCCATAATTACATAAAATGCATATACTTCTACAAATTCAAAAAAATATGGCCAAATGGATAAATTTTAATAAAAAATATCCAAAATTGGGCTACAATTATTACATTAATTTATGTGCTAGATGTTTTCTTTCTATTCTATCTCAAAATTTAAAAGGAGAGAGTTAGTGTCTTAACTCGTAGATCTTGGTTTTGGGAAAGAATGGGAGTTTTCTTGAAGCCATGGTCTCAAGGGTCCATTCTAGCAAATGTTTTTCACCACCACACCAGTGTGCATAAGGCTTCAAAAATATTCCACTCCATCTTTGAGAAGAAGAAGTTTGTGAAAATATTTGGAATCCCTTTGGAAAATATATTAACTCAAGGATCAAGAACAGAAAAACTAGAGTATTCACCTATGTTAAATTAAACTTTGAACTGGATCTCAACAAAGAAATGCTAGACAATTATTTTGGATCAAATGTTTGAGTAAGGACACTTCCACCAGTTGTAGTGCCTATCACAACATGACCACCTTATGGAAAACAAACAAAAAAGGAAGCCCAAACAAGATCTAAAAAGAATACCCCCCTATTCCAATACAACTTCATCAATTTTCTCTATGTTTATCTTGCGCCTTCCAGACATTTCTTCACTATTTTCATACAATTTCCAAACAAATCAGTGTTGAGCTCTTCAAACTTGGGTCTTGCAATATTCATGTTAAAATCTAATTTTTTGTAGAGATAATAAATATATATCAATCTCCACTACAAAATATAGAATTCTCTTTTCCTTCTCACATTCTAGATAAAATTTCTGAAGATTTATGGCACTCATGCTCAATTGCTTCTTGTTTTTTCTTTTAAAGTGTCGAACACAATGACTGAACAATATGTTTTCCTTCACCTCAAATTTACCACCATGAACATTTAAGAATGGAGATGTTGAAGGTGCCTCCATCTAAGTCAAAAACTAGGATTGTCTTATTTTTATTGGAAAAATAAACATTTGTGTAAAATCCATAGGCTATAGTTGGAGTGGTGGGTTTGTTAATAATTTTGATTACACTAACACCAACAACATTTGTTGCAGATTTGGTAGCCCCACATTTTTCACATCACAACCCAGGAAACCTTCAACTATCTTTTTCATTTTCATTAAAATCATAGAATATATCTTCTCAGTTGCAAACGATTTTGTCTCACCTTTGTACTACACTTGGATGATGGGCTAACCATTGATTCTTGAAACAATAATGAAGGGGAAGTTTATTGTTTTACTTTATACAATAGGATCATTGTATCACCCTTAGATGAGTCTCTTGGAAATTAATATGTAGTTTTAGGGATTAGTTGACACCTAATTTTTGGTGGGAGCTCCAACTAATCTTTCTACTGGGGGGAAAGTGAACATGGAAGGAGTGGATCTGTTTCCGTTATCATCATTAAAAATAATTTCAATTATTTTATGCTACCACATTGTTAGCCATGAGTTAGATGTTCCCTTATTAAGGCTAAAGGCCCAACATGCATTAAGGAATTTTGGAGATACATGTTCTATCCAACCTTTAGTTGACCCACGACCTCCATTGTGGCCTAATTAATTTTCCTTAAATGCCTAGACAGATCATTGATTGAACCAATTTCTGAAACCATGCCTTTTGTTCTAGATTGCCTATCCAAGGTAACAACAATTTCAACTATGTCAATTTTCATTTGAGGTTGGTGTAATACATTTTTGAGATCAATATTTATGCCTCACTATATAGTATAGATAAATTGGAAAATAAAAATACCCTTAATCACCTTAGAATGAAGCTAAAACAAACTCCATCATTACATAAAATGCATATACATCTAAATTCAACAAAATCTAGACAAATGGAAAAATTGTAATAAAAAATAGCAAAACACTAAGCTAGAATTCTTACATTAATTTATGTTCCAAATGTTTTCTTTCTATTTTATCTCAAAATGTCGAAGGAGAGAGGCATAGTCTTAACTTGAAGATCTTGGTTTTGGGAAAGAGAAAGATTATTCTTGAAGCCATGGTCTCCAAAATCCATTCTAGCAAATGTTTGTCACCACCACACGAGTGTGGGCGAGGCTTCCAAAATCTTCCATTCCATCTTTGAAAAGAAGAAGTTTTTGAAGTAATTGGGAATCCCTTTGGTAAATATATTAACTCAAGCAACAATAACATGAAAACTAGCGTATTCACCTATGCCAAATTAAGCATTGAACTAGA
The DNA here is from genome assembly GCA_000404065.3 of Pinus taeda. Taxonomy (NCBI): domain Eukaryota; kingdom Viridiplantae; phylum Streptophyta; class Pinopsida; order Pinales; family Pinaceae; genus Pinus; species Pinus taeda. Next base: position 85,314 of record APFE031442028.1, read on the forward strand.
TCTCAGCAAAGAACTTCCAAACAATTATTTTTGGATCAAATGTCAAAGTATGGACACTTCCATCAGTTGTATTCCTATCACAACACGACCTCCTTATGGAAAACAAACAAAAAAGGTAGCCCAAACAAGATCCAAAAAGAATACCCCCTGTTCCAATACAACTTCATCAATTTTTTCTATGTTTATCTTAGCGCCTTCCAGACATTTCTTCACTATTTTTATGGAATTTTTAAACAAATAAATGTTGATATTTTCAAACTTGGGTCTTGTGATATTCATGTTAAAATCTAATCCTTTGTAGAGACAATCAATATCTATCAACCTCCATTGTGAAAGATAAAAATCTCTTTTCCTTTTCACATTCTGAATGAAGTCTCTGAATATTGATAACACTCATTCTCAACTGCTTCTTGATTTTTCTTTGTAAGTGTTAGATACAATGACTAAACAATTTGTTTTTCTTCACCTCAAAATTACCACCATGAAAATTTAAGAGTGGAGACATCGGAGGTGCCTCCGCGTAAGTCAAAAACCAATATAGTCTTATTTTTATTGGAAGAATAAAATCTATGTGAAATCCATGTTGGAAATACTGAGAGGAGGGTGAATCAGTATTTCTTCTTATTATTAATATTATTATTATTTAATTGTTCTAGTGATTTACAACAACATATATAGATATGTGTATGTATACACAGAACACAGAAATCAACAACTGAAATTAATGCTTTTATTGAAACTCAAAAGGGTGTAATGAAATAAATACAATATAAGTATAAATCTGATTGTGAATAGTTGCCAAGCTCCAACTTGGACTTCATTGAGGCTCCAACCTCCAGAGCACCAACTCTGTTTTGCAGTGGTTCTGCATTTAGGAGCACCTACCCCCAATGACTTCAGTCCAGTTCAATTCTGAGGCTCCAACCTCTTGGGCTCCAAACCAACCTTGGTATAAACAGGTATGCTGCTGCACACTATTCAGCTGAGGTTGTCTCACTCTTGCTCTCCTACCTCTGCTGCTCCTACTGCCTCTATAGCCTCTGCTTCTTCTACTACCTCACACTCTGGTTTTTCACCACACCAACAGCAACAACATTTCTTAGTTTTTACTGTTTTATACATTCTCATGCCTTTGTCCATTCGTTTCCACTTACTCAATGGCTCTTTGGCTTCCTCCTTGCTCACTTGAGCTTCGGCTTCCTCATCACTTGCTCGACCTTCTGGCTTCCCTCCTCCATTCGCTTTAGCTTCCTCATGTTTACGATGTGTTGAAAATATAATGTCGGCGCGGAGAAATTGGTGTTTCAGCAATGCTGAAATTAGTGTATTGACAACTTTTTTACAAGTATCGGTGTTTTAGCAACGGAGAAATTGGTGTTTCAGTAACTTTTCTCCAACTTTTTCAATAGTGTTCAACAACTGTTATAGCATGCATACATGGGTTTTACAAGCCTGATAACGTAACCTACTCATACAATATAAACTCAGCCTTTTTCACTTCGTCAGTGTATCTGCATATGAGTATAAGTCTTCCACCTTTGATAGCTATGTTTGCGTTAAATGCATATACAGGTCTTTCCTGCCATATGCATGTTTATGCCATGGATAGTGTTAAAGCACTATGTGTGCTCCACTTGGCTCCTCTTCTTTGGCTCTGTCTCCTTCCTTGAATATTGCCATATTGACATCAATGACAATCTGTGTCCAACAATCTCCCCCTTTGTTATTGATGGCAATATTCTTCTGCTCTCTCTCCCCCTTTGACATCAATGGCAAAGGAATGCATACAGACTCCCCCTGTCAACCTGCTTCCCCTATATTGCTACATCTTTATGAATGAACTTGAGTGATGATAAAGAAATAACCCCCATATTTTTACACAAATGTTCGAATGCTTCTCGAGGAAGAGGTTTTCTGAAAATATCAGCTACCTGCTCCTTAGTACTGATATATTCCAGGACAATGTTTTGTTCAACTACTTGCTCATGGAGGAAATGATTCTTGATTGGTATGTGTTTGGTTCTTGAGTGCATCATTGGATTTTTGCTGAGACTGATAGCACTTGTGTTGTCACAATAGACGGTAATTGGTTGATCTGTACATATGTCGAGATCTTTTAGAGCTTCCTTCATCCATAGTATCTAAGTACAATAGTCTGCTGCAGCAATATACTCAGCTTCGGCTATGGATAATGATATGGATGACTGTTTTTTGCTGAGCCAGGATACCAAATAATCTCCTAGGAAGAATGCATTTCCACTAGTACTTTTCCGATCATCTATACTTCCAGCCCAATCAGTTGATGGGATCACGATTGCCATTACACCAAAACCCGCAGGTGTTAGTAAATGGATGCATCGCTAGAGTTAACGGATCCTCGAGAGGTGGTTAGTCCATGTCACTAAACACACGGGTGTGCTGGATTATCCAATGCCCAACAATATCCCCCCCAGCGCGAGCCGGGTGTGATTCGAACTCGAGACCTTTGGCTCCGATACCACTTGTTGGGATCACGATTACCGTTACACCAAAACCCGCAAGTGTTAGTAAACTGACGCATCTCCAGTGTTAAAGGATCCTGGAGAGGAGGTTAGTCCATGCTACGAAACACACGGGGAGTGCTGGATTATCCAACGCCCAACAATCCATAGGCTGTTCATTAATAATTTTCATTACACTAAGACCAACAACATTTGTCGCATCTTTACTAGTCCTCATTTGGGAAATTTCAAAATAGGTAGGCACAATGAACCCCACATTTTTCACATTACAACCTAGGAAACCTTTAGCTATATTTTTCATTTTCATTAAAATCATAGAAGATATCTCCTCAGATTGAAATTATTTTGTCTCACCTTTGTAATCCACTTGGATGATGGGATGACCATTGTTGCATGTAGCAATAGTGAAGAGGCAGTGTATTGTGTCACTTTGTACGCTAGGATCATTGTATCACCCTTAGATGAGTCTCTTGGCAATGAATATGGAGTTTTGGCGATTAGTTGACACCTAATTTTTGGTGGGAAATCCAACTAATCTTTCTAATGGGGTGAAAGAAAACATGGAAGAGGTGGTTTTGTTTCCCTTATCATCATTAAAAATAATTTCAGTTCTGTCAGGCTACCGCATTGTTACCCATGAGTAATATGTTCCATTATCAAGGCCAAAGGCCTAGCATACCTTAAGGAAATTTGGAGAGACATGTTCTAGTTAGCCTCTAGTCGATCCACAACCTCCATTGTGGCCAAAATACTTTTCCTTTAATTCCTAGATAAATAATTGATTGCACCAATTTATGAAACAATGGATTTTGGTCTAGAGTACCTAGCTAAGATAACAACAATTTCAACTCTATCAATTTGCATCTGAGTTTGGTGTGCTACATTTTTGTGATCAATATTTATGCCTCACTATATAATATAGATAAATTGGAAAATAAAAATTATTATAATCACCTTAAAAAAAAGCTAAAAATAAGCTCCATCATTACATAGAATGCATATACATATACAAATTCAACATAATATGGCAAAATGGAGAAATTGTAATAAAAAAATAGCAAAAACTAGGTTAGAATTATTACATTAATTTATGTGCCAAATGTGTTCTTTTTGTTTTATCTCAACACTTCAAAGGAGAGAGATACAGTATAACAACATTTTCAGAGTGACACTGAAGATTGAGTATAACTCTAAAAAAATTGAAACAAAAAAAGAAGTATTATTCTAACTCTGTCCACCACATATCTATGTTGACTTTATATCTCAAAGCAATATGAAGAGATCTACAATAAAAAAAAAAACCATTTATTCCTTCAACACTTTATTTTTTAGAAAAATTAAGTATGGGCATTAGGAAATGGGAAAATAAAAGTAATAAAAACCAATGGAAAATCGAAAGGCTGAATAAGACAAAATGGAAAAGGCAAAAAAAATTGTATTATAGACTAGTGGCCATTTTTTGCAAAATTGAATGAAAATATGAAGGCCTATGTGATTGCATGGTGAAAAGTGAGGTGCATTACATTTTGTAGCCAAAGGTGAAGGTTGGGTTACTCATGAACTCTTTGTATTTGTGCATGTATATATTTATGTAATGATGCATTGATTGTTCTATCAACTTCAAGATGTATATCAAACCCCAATTTATGTCATGAGACCAAATTTACAAGGTAGATGGATGACAACAACAAGCTATAAACATGAGTTAAGTTGCACTTATTTACCACACAAAAGAAAAAAAATATCAGAAAACGTTGTAGGAGGAAATGAACAAAGACCTTTGCTTCCACTAACATTGGCGGCATGGTCAAGTGTTGGTGAAACCAACATTCTAATCTCTTTAGCATTATGATTGGTTGCCATTGTTCTTCTTAGGTTAGCAAACTTAGCTCTGCCTTGGCATCAAAAGTGTAATTTCATAAAAGGAATGTTGGTCTCATACTAATAGGTCTCCTATGATGAATGCAAAGGAACCTAGTACATAGACCTTTTGCCTCTTCAGTTAGCTACCCAAGGCTTATTTCCCTTTCCAAATATCAATAATTATATTCCAAGAAAATATTAAAAAAGAATAATATTTTGCTATATTCTAAAAGGGGAAAACACTAAAATCATGCCACAAAGTGAAAGGAAATAAAATATTTTCAACCACCAAATATATAAATATAATAATAAAACTAGATCTATCAATCTATGCATGCAAAGAGAACTATAAGCATTCAAGGGACTAAAGCAATCTTTGACGAAAACAAACCAAAAATTTCAAACTCGACAAAATCCTCTAAACACAAGGAACAAACAAACCACCAAAACTTTCTAAGATATAAGAGCTATACATCAACACAATTTCATGTACTTGAATAAGCTCATTGTTTCTTAGCGTTAAACTTCTTAAATTAGTTATTTATCATTTAATAATAGGACACTATCTATGTGAAAAGAAATAGGTCCCAACTTGATCAAATATGACTTCATTTGTAGTCAAATATCAAAGCCAACTTCATTTCCAGTAGCAATATAAAATCACACCCTTTATAAATCGTAACACCTAACCACTTAGATCCCTCATATAATCCTTCTCATAGACCAAAAAACAATATCCATGACAAAAATTTAACTTTTCAAAAATATATCATGATCATGTAAGACATTAAATACTAGATATGAACACTACTATATAGGTAGCAATTCAATTCCATTTAAATCAACCGTCATCCAATCATGAAAAATCACTAACTTCTTTTGTGATATTGAATGCCACATTCTTGTAATCAATAATTATGCTAACACTTGAGTTGCTACTTTTGTGTCAATGTAACCATTTCTCGCTACCTACAAATGCTGAAATACAAGATGGTGTTAAAGTTAAAGACATAAAATAACAAAAAATAAATACATGACAAAAAAATATATGTACAAGACTATATTGGTTGAGTCTGTTGGAGACAACAATAACTGAGACTAGAGAGATTTAAAGAATGTTGCAGTTACTGGAGTGTATCTATTGTGCGTTTATTGGTATGGTGGAGAGACCTACCAAGAAGGGATGTTGGTCTCAGGAAAGTATAGTAGGGAGATCCATAGAGCATTTATGTAAAAGGAAGATGAGAAGTGTTGTCTTCAAGTTGGGTTATGCTATGGTAGATTTTTGTTTGTGATAAGAAATGGTAACCAAAGACTTACATCAATAGGTAAAAAGTAGATTTGGGGCATGAGTTGGATTGACTAATTTTATCTCATCCCTTAATGGTCCTAAGGACATGTGGGTACCCAAAAAACTTAGTACCTAAAATACTTGAAAGAATTGCTGACAAATGACTCACAACACTCTATAAAAAAGAATGTCAGTCTCATGTCAATAGGTCTCCTATGATGAATGTGCAAGAACCAAGTACATAAACCATTTTTCTTTTTGCTTAGCTACCCATGGAACATTTCCCTTTCCAAATGTCAATAATTATTTTCCAAGAAAATATAAAATAAGCATAGTAGTCTACTAGATTCTAAAAGTGAATATGCTAAAGTCATGCCACAAAGTGGAAGGAAATAAAAACAACTTTCTTCAAACCACCAAATATATAAAGAAAATAATTATAATTATTATAAAATTAGATCTATGAATCTAAGCATGAAGTAAAAACTAAAAGAATTCAAGGGACTAACATAATCTTTGACCAAAACAAAACTCAACTTAACAAAATGCCCCAAACACAAGAAACTTATAAACCATTAAAAATTTCCAATATATCAAAGCTAGAAATCAAGGTAGTTTCATGTATTTGAATGAGCCCATTGATTCTTTTCCTTAGTCTTGTCAAATTAGTTAATTATCATTTGATTTTAGTTAGACATTATCTATGTGAGAAGAAATAGGTCCTAGCCTCATCAATTCCTACTTCATTTCATGTCACAGATAAGAAACAAACAATTTGTTGATTGAATATGAAACATCAATCTTAAAATAACACACACCAAATTACTGTCGCTACACTGTTAGAATGAAAAATAAAAAATATAGCACCTATTTTAAACTGAATTTGACAGATGTAATCTTTCATGATCAATGGAACATGCATACTAAAATAAGATTCCTAGGGTATTTCAATTTCCCAATTCTCATATTAGTCCTCATTTTATACATGGTGAACATGATCCTCTCCAAATGAATTATCATTGTGAGACTCCAAAACAATATGTTTTTATATCAAGTTCATTAGAGAAATTTTTTATATTGTTCTCTCCCTTTAACACAATCTGATCGCCAAAGAGATAGTGTTGTTTTATATGGAAAATTGTTAATGTCATACTTTGTTACATATAATTTTAAACATAAATCCACATGTTTATCAAGATTTTTCCTCAACTTTGACTTCAAGAATGATAGTGCAATAAAAATTCTCTCATCCTCCACTGATTCCAAAACCATGGTTTGACACAAATCTGCTAATTTTAAATATTTTGATATGTTTTCTTGTAGGTATTGGCTAACACTTAAAGTAGTCTACAATCTTGTTATAGCACCATTTTTATTAGGATTATCCAAAAAAGGATATTTCTTACACATTGTTTCACAAAAGTACCCAGCTTGTTGATAACTTGATACAATTTTGATGAATCTAAAATACCTTTAATCTGTTCTCCATGTATCAAGACTTTCTTGCAAAAGTGGTCTACTAAAAATTTTAATCTCTTTTGAATATCATATTTTAAAGTTTTTGGACATTGAAAATGGTTCCAATATTGAGGGTATACCACACACATGGCCTCCAAAAATTCATCTCGAGGAAATCATTCTCTTATCTTTGATGATAGGGATCTTGCAATTTCTATCAAATTCTGTCTCCCAGAAATTACAATGTTATCAAATTGATCTGTTGACATGGGGAAATATTTGGGGATTCATCCCATCTTACTAATATAATGAAAGGGAGCCATATACCCATGCACTTTGATATGTAGTATCCCTTTTCATCAAATGTCAATTTTTTATAGAATTTTCTATATTGATGATCTCCAACTTGTAAACTCTGGACCAGTAAAACAGTGTGGCATCATATACAATTTATCCAATGCAAAGCATGCTAACTTTATTGCATTTTTGTATTCTACAATATACATTGTGTAATTTTGAGACATTTTCATGAAGACATTCATTTCATGTAGCATAGGAATAATTCCATCCAATGCCAATAATGTATCTATATTAGTTAGTTGAAAAAGAATATCTTGAGCTTTGTCTACATGCTAGTGATTTCCATACATCAAGTCTACAAATATTTGAACTCACTAAATAGTCTTTGAGTTGGTCTATTCAATTAGATCCATCTCGTATCAACATCTTTCAATAGTTTTTTTTCCATTCGTAACACCATCTGCAAATTGTTGAAACTCTAAAATTCATTTGTGACTACGAGAAAATTATGCATGAATCTCATGTAGAATATATTCAACTTTTTAAACTGATGGAAACTTTCTTACCATTTTAAATGCAACATTTATCCTATGATCCATACAATTAATATTAATCATATATGGTGAAACTGATAGTTGTAGTCTAACACAAAGCCCACTCCTTTGTCCTTGCATTAATGATGCTCCATCTACTCCAACACATACCAACCTTTTTGCAATCATTAAATGATCCATACCACTTTCATTCAAACTATTAAGAGCACGTTCATAAATATTTTTAGTTCTAGAAGTCTCTCTCATATTTTTAATCCCAAGTAGATAAGAAAGCCTAATATGGTCATTAGCCACATAAATTCTCATGAAAATCCATGAAGTATTATCTATATCTGTAACCTCATCCAAAGATAATGCCAATAACCTAACATTTGCAATCTTCTCTTTCAAATCAATCTTTTCTATTTAAGCTAGATATCTTGCCCATTCCAAAAAATTGGTTACAGACCAATGAGAAGATGAAAAGTTTGACACTCGAAGAAAAGATAGATATTTCACTTGATCTGGATAATTTGTCATAGCACGACCCCTAGATAAGATGTGAAATGAAATTCTCAATTGTATTGTCTTGGATAACAAACTTATTTCCATCGTCTTTTCAAATAGAGATATGATGGTTCCTCTAGTTGCCTCAAATTTTCTCTTACTTATTAAATATTTCTTGTATTCTTTTGCATATTGGATATGTCAACATTCCTTAGAAGAATTACATTTGAGAATAGTTTTCTTTTCACCATTTACAATTTTATTTTCATGCACCTTTCTTGCATGCTTTTGTATTGTATCTAGATTCATCTAAATTTTCACTACCTTGCGATATTTCCAACTACATGCATTCCATATAACTTCTATGGAAACCATGTTCTCATTTGTAGGATGTACTACTTCAATAAATGGAAAATTTGAGACCCAATATTCTTTGAATTGTCTCCCTTTAGTCCACTAGCCTTTTTTCCTTTTCCGTCAATGGATTGTGTCACCTTCCAAGGAACAATATTCAACATTTTCATCACCAATTTCAATTGAAAATGAATTTATCTCACCTTCGTCACTTGAGGAACCTCTTGTTTCATCCATCATATGGATATCAAATGTATTTTCACAACATTTAACATCTCTCTCACTAACATATTGTTGAAAGAACCTTGAAGCACGAAGACAATGTGTTTTCTTGGATGGAGGTTTTTGAAAGTATGACAATACATCCATTTTCCTTGATGGTTTCTTCCCATGATTAGCTTTAGACATCTCACTATTCCACACTTAAAATATAAAATCGGTCTAGAAACCTTTGTCAATAGTTTCCAAGAGTTGAAAATTACTAGATTTCTAAGTAGAATTCAAAGTAAAATAACTGTAATGTTCGCAAAATTCATTAGGAATTTTTTTATTAAAATGTTATGCCAATTCGAAAAGAAAAAAAAAATCACTATATGAAAAACAATAACATCATGATTCATCATCTATAAAAGAAATAATATAATTCAAATGTAAAATATATAAAAATTTCCATTAAATTAATTCATTTCTCGAGATCACCTGATGAGCACTTGAAAGCTTTAAACTAAACAACTTAGTATTACAATAAATTTAATCATACTTAGTAAACACCTCTCCTTCCAATATATATATATATATATATATAATATTTTATATATATATTATATATATATATATATATAATATATAGGGGGTGAAGTAGCATACCCCCATACCACTTCAAGATGTAGAGAAATTGGCAACAATGTGTTTCATTAAGGCACTCCTTGTGTGAAGGTTGTCGGCTGAAAATCCCATGGGTACATTCAAATATCCCATGGGTACCTTACATTATTCCATGTCTAGCCTCAATGTTTAAAGTGAAAAAGGATCTACAATAAACATAACTCATTCATTGTCTTTGGATGCTCATATTTCCTATGTAACTGAAGGTTTTCACTTGTGCCTTTTTCACTTGAATTTGTAAGGTATATTCAGATGATTTCTTAGAATAATTCTAATTTTTAATAAATTTGACTCTTGATGCATGGAAATATTTAACTACCATGACATTCCTTATCAACATCCTCACCTATAGACTATGGAGTACATATGCCAATATGCTATTATCTAAAATTCAAGTTATTGAAGTCACTCTCCTTCATTTCAATACTAGAAATAGGTGAAAATTTTCTTTGTTCTATAGAAGTATGAGTTGGGATAGCTGTGAAAAGTGGAGATACAATCTAATATGAAATTATCTAAAATTATAGTCAACGAAGTTATTCTCTTTCATTTTGATAGTAGAAATAAGTGGCAATGCTTTTTATCTTGTAGAATTATGAATTGGGACAATTGTTTGAAAACTAAATTTCTCTTGTATGTTTCTAATTGTGTTGCAATAAGAAAAATATTATGAACTCTATTATAAATGGATGAAGATCATATTACATCCTCTTAGTGTTCACTTTCGGTATTATAAGAAAATTCTTATGAACTCTGTTATAATTGGATTAAGATCCTTTTACATCCTCTCAGTTTTCACTTCTAGCATTAGTAGCTTATGATTAATAAAAAATTTGGGGAAGTAAACGTGTCATATGATGTGGGAAAACTATTACTAAATCATTAACAACAAATGAGACATCAACACAACAATCACAATTCATTTTTAGAATATAGAATAGCACAACCTACCCCTTACACTTTGTAGTACACCATGAACATGAAATTTCTTAAACCATAACAATATTTTGTGTTCACATTTGAAATAAGGCTCCCATGTGCCATGGTTGAGATTTAAACTTTGCAACCACATTATATTTAAGTGTAGAATGGGAACTTCCTTATTTGTTTTCATGAACTCTTGCCGAAACACTACCTAATAACCATCCAATAGAACAATAGACTGACTTGTCCTTCTGATCCATTCCCCCAACTTAATTCAAGCATCCTTGACCATACCAACAATTATCTACTCATCTAAGTTAATGGATTTGAATGAGGTTTGAACTGCCTCAAAATACAATCATAGACTCCTCGCCACATCCTCTCTCACAAAGTTATGAGTTAGGGCACTCCAACTACCTCCACAGTGAAATTGATATTGAGTGAAAATATATCTTCCTATAGCAACATACAACAGAGCAATGAGTAATTTCAACCAAATTGTGGGAAAGGTCTTCCTCGAGAAAAATACATCATACAGCAAAGAGCTAATAAAAGTCAACCAAATTGATGAAAGGGTCTACTATAGACCATTGAATTATGTGCATAATCATAGTAAATATAACACCAATACTTAGGTTTGCAGAGTCTAAGCTTTGCTCATTATCAAAATTCGTGTGAAAATTGTTTCTGGTGCATTTAATGTGTAGACTAGAGGTTATAGGAGAACTCAAACTCCAGAGAACTAAACTTTGAGGAAATTCTTGCCTAGCTACAACACATTATTGGATGTTTTCTACTGTGCAAGTAAAATAAATTGCTATAGTGATAAGAAATTCTCCCTCATAATTTCTATTGGTATATTTTCACTATTCTTTTGAAATAATTAATAATAATAATCCTCTAATTTTAAGGCCATTACCTAGCCGAATACCAAATTTTCTCATCATCAAATAAATGAAAATTCCAACACCAAGCAGTGCATGCTTCACATTGGCCAAAAGCTTCTAGATTCCATTTGTGACTAAATTTTTTTCTAACCATCTTATATTTTTAAGGCCACATCAAACACATAACTGCACAATCAAGGAAATAGTTAGCTAAAATCTAGGACAATGAAGAGTCCCTAAATTACTAGAACAACTCCATAATAGTTAGTATGTTGATATAATAAATTGTCATAAATTAAATAAATGTAAAACAGTAAGTATGTGAGAGACACCATCTAATTCACATAATTGTTCGTAAGCTAATAGTTTACATCCCAAAAAGTAAAACCATACATGGACTGTTCACGAATAGTTAGTAACAAGTACAAGATGCATGCAGAAATATAGCTCTAGCTAGAGGGTATGAATGGATAGAGAAGTGTGAGAAAATGTGTGTGCAAGAGACAATGAGATATAGAGAGTATGTCATGTAGATTGAATGAGATGGGAAGGAATGTCAACATGTGTAGGTATTGGCATTTATACCCAGTGGATTGTGAATCAAGAGAAAATGAAGTTGGGGGACATGGAATGAGCCTACTGTTGGGTCCTTATTCAGAGGCATTAATTTATTATGAGAGAGAATACATTTTGGGTATTGGGAGAAAGCTAGCAGATGAACCTTTTTTTAGAGGCCTCAAGTTACTATATGAGTGTCTGATTTGTTGAATTCTATTTACCATGTTTAGAATACATTAGCGCAATGTATATTTATGAGGGAAGACTACAATGACAAACAAGACACACTCTTCCAACCTCATATCACTTCTTTATGAGTATGAGATATTGTTTATTTCGAAATACACTAGTATCTAATTACCAAACAGTAAACCTCATCTATGATCTGACCTAATTTCTACATGAAAAATAGTGACTATACCACCTAAAATATCATATTGATGTAATGTGGCAAGTGTATCCTTTCTCTTTTGTGTTTTTCATGAGCCATATGGGCAGTGGAAATTATTGAGTATACTACCTGAAATATCAAATTGATATAATATGAAAAATGTGTCCTTTCTTTTTCATTTTTTTTATGAGCCATATGAGAAATGGAAATTAGTGAGTATATTACCTCAACTATCAGATTGATGTAACATGAAAAGTGCTTCCTTTCTCCTTTTTGTTTTTCATGAGCCATATGGGAAGCTGGATTTAATTATGGATTTAAGCACTCTTACTTTTACTTTTAATCAAACCATCTCTGCACATGGAGTTTTCTCCGAAAGAATCTAACCAGTTATCATTTACATAAACAATGGTGATAAAATATTTATCTTTCTAAATGGATTCACAATAATATATGGAATTTTGCAAACCACATTTGTGAAAAGGAATCAGTTATGACAAAAAGTTCAAGATGTGGACTTCAAAGCCAAAGACAAAGTAGAGTTATATTGAATATTGGTTTCCAACTTGATTTTTAGATATGTAGTCATAAAGTTGAACTTAATTAGACACAAAATTCTATTGACATAGAGAATTGGCCAAGAATAAAGCCACCCCTATGAAAATTTCATTTTTAGCTCACCTTGGTGATTCAGAATGAAAGGGTTGCTAGGATTCAACATTATAGAAATTGAGATAATAAAAAATTTCTAATATACTAATACGACAACAAATACACCTCTGATAAATTTTTCTGTTGCTCGAATAGTTTGCCATATGGGCATTCACAATTTTTGAGATTACAACTTGGTTTTTCTACTTTTCTGATGATCCAAAAATGGATCCTAGATAAACCTCTAAGTCGAAAAGACTTTATGCAATAGGTAAAAGGTGCGAAGTGGCACAAATCCTTTGTAAGTCAGAGGAAAATGAAAATCAAAGGCTGCTCCAGGAAATTGTCTCATTGTAGGGATCCCTCCATTCTAAATCCAACGCAACGTAAATGGGCGAAAACAGACTTTAGATGGGAAAGCTATCATAAAATGAAGTTGCCCTTTTTCAAAGGAAAAAGAGGTAAAATCCCTAGAATAATGGGTCTAAAAACCCTCTAAGTCTTCCAAATCTCCCGAAAGGGAAAGACTAGCGCAAACGAAAAGTTTTAGACTTATCACATTACACTATCGAAAGGCTGAAAACATGAGAAAATAGTAGAATAAGGAAATCGAAGGCATAAAGTGGAATGGACCGATGCGATACTATGATCGTCGATATCAGTGGATTGCAATCAACAAACACAATGGAGAAAGGTTTACACATATATACGCGCGATGCGATCGTGTGATCACCGAAATCGACGGATCGCAATCAGAGCATTATACGGGAGCGACTAAATGTTATATGCATGATGTGATATATGGACCCGACGGGGCTATGAATGCAAATGAATACTATTTTAAATCCGATAAAGCCATCTTTGTGGGATTTTCCAATGTTTAGTGTATTTTTAATATAAAGGGGAAAAACCTTGGAACCAGGCCATTTGTGATATGCGATGCACTTGCAAGCGGACCCAATAGGAGAATAAGGTCGATTTTAGGACTTTTGAAGTCCAATATATTGTGTTTTATGTGGATTTCCCATGTTTTCACAACGTTATTTATGTAAATAGAAAACGATTATTACTGAGGATTCAAGCTGATTTCCCTCATCCGTTGTAGAAATAGGTGGTTTCCATCCCTGAGGGCGTTTAGCAATGATTGCTAACACCTAGAGACAGGATTTGAATGGACTGTGAATGGTTGACAGAGAGCTCAAAAGTGAAAACCAACAGGCAATGCAATTTGGCTTTTAAGCCGTGAATTTCAAAGACACAAGGCTGCTGAGTTATTGATGGTGGCCAAGTCATTGTTTTCTTCTGAATAGTTGACAATGGTTGAGTTGTTGTTGCTGTCGGGGTTTTGCTGTGAAGCAGAAGCCAAAGAGGCAGTGTAGAAGCCAAGGAGGTAGCACAAAAGAGAAAGAGTAGCTGAGGGAGCCTTTGGGGTCACTTGAAGTTCAAGTGAAAAGCCAGAGAGTGTGAAGGTTGCAGAAGGCAGAAAGAAGCTAGAGTGAAGAGCCAAAGAGCCAACAGCCAAAACTAAGAGCCAAAGAGCCAAAGTTCGAGCCAAGAGCTAGAACTAAGAGCCAAATAGCTAAAGTCAGAGTGAAGAGCGATAGCTTCAAGAGCCAAGGGGATTAAATGGTGTCTGAACACACTATTTTGTGTAGAAAAATAGGATTTGAGCTAAAGAGTTTGTAAAAGACTTACATCATAATACCAGAGAGCCTAGTTGAATTAACTAGAGCTCACGGAGACGTAGCCGAAGAGTTGTGGGTGAACTCCAAAATAATATTGTTGTTTATGTGTTTGCTTTATTGCTGCATTATCTCTGCTACTTTATTTACTGTTATATGCATTTATATATCAGTTTTAGCACACTAATTTATAGCACATAATCAGTTTAAAACAAATACAAGCATACACCTATATTTTTAAGTTTTTTCTTGATTCTGCATCAGTTAATCATTAAAGACTTGGGAAAATTTCAAGCTATGGAAGTGGGAGAGGTTTTTGTAAGCTAGACAAGAAGCCTAAGAGCCCCATTTTCAGATGAGGTGGTATCAGAGCTTAGGTTTTGATTAACCCCACCTTTAAAGAAGGTTATCTCAAAATGCTTGATTGAAAAAGCAAAGACTGCTTGCCTGAAAGGTGTAGAACAACAAGAGGTTGATTGTATGCTTGTTTTGTAGACTGGCTATTTTCTGAAGTTTGCAGAGGTAAAGGGAAAGCTATTGATAACTCAGTCCAGGAAGGATAAATAGGAAGAACGGTTGAAGGCATTCTTCTATCCCAAGGACCTCAAGGCAATCCAAAGCACAAGAGGTTTGTTACAAGAGGTTGCTTAAATAAGCTCTTTATTTATCTTATTGAAGTTTTTTTTGTTCATTGACATAATGACAACTTCTACAAGTGTGTCCTCGAACTCTTATTTCTTCATGAGAAGAATCTTTGAAGAAGAAATGAAACAAGAATTGTCCACCATGATGGATATGGTGAGATAAATGTATGAGGATGGAAGGAAGAGCAACATGCTTAGTAAGCAGTTGAATTCCATGAAGGAAGAGAAGCAGTTACTTGCTAACAAATTGCAGGAAATGGAGAGGCAACTTCAAATTACAAATATGAACCTAAAGAGGATGCATGAGTTGGAAACACAACTCTTTTTTGCCCAAGAAGCCTTAGTCAAGTACCATATTGAAGAAGAGGTAAGCCATTCCATTTTGTCTTCAAATTCCTCTAAGAATGCTTATATTGATTCTTTTGAAAAACATACTAAAGGCATAGGTTCCAAGCTAATGTCCAAGATGGGCTATGAAGGAAAGTGCTTGGGAAAGCATGCACAAGGTATTGTTGAACCAATAATGGTTTAGGAAAGGCCTAAATATTTGGGTCTTCGCTATGGATAGTCTTATGGAGAGAATTCCAAAGCTACCATGAAGACCATTGAAATAGTCACAAGAAGGAGTTTCAGTTCATGTCCTCTACCTCAAAAGTGTGAAGGTTGTATTCAAGAGGAATGCAATAGCTTCAAACATCAATTGTAGGATGCAGGTGCTCAAAAGGACACACTTGAACCAGAGAGTTGGGGAGACTTTAACAGCCTTGAAGAGTTTGATGGTGTTCCAGAGGGATCCACTTCTTTATTTGCTTCACCTCCTCATGAAGGAAATAAAGGTGAAAGAGGCAGGTATAAATATGATTCTAATTATATTCCTTTTGATTTTGCAAAGCATCATAAATTTCCACATAAGTATGGGGAAAGAGATGCATAACCATGACGTTTCTAGATGTTGGAAGAGAATTGCCACATATAGGAAGTAGAAGAAGGAAAAGAAGCAAGAAGCCAAAGGTCCATTGTACAAGGCAAATCATGCTTTCAAGAGGATGAACATGTAGTGCACTTATAGCCATAAGCAAGGACATCGTGCTGCAAAATGTTGGACACTGAATCCAACAATGCTTCCACCAAAGCTGAAGAAAGTGGAAAGAGAAGATGGCAGAAATGGAAGTGAAGATTCCATGAATGATGTGTCTCAGAATGATTCACATGATAATGCCAATGTGCAGACAAAGGTAGGACCTTTGAAAGGGATTGGTAAGGAATGGTTAGAGTTCTTATCTAATTGAGATTGCATGTCTATTAATGCATCTACATTATATTTCATTTCAACTTCGAAAATATAGTGTGCTTAAGTGAAAGTTGAAGGATGAAATGCATGCATGAGCATGAGATGCATGAACACAAGGATGTTGCTGATTTCCTTGTATTTGAACATGTATGTGTGATTAACTTGAAGGGTTGATTGCTTTGACATGCATGTGATGCCATGTTAACTTTGTCTCCATGTGGAGATGATGATGAAAGTTTCATCTTTTGAAAACAAGTCCTAATGGTGTTTTTCTACATGCTTGACTTGAAGGGTAATTTTTTTAAAGGCATGTTTTGTGGGTTTGTAGTCCATCATTTGTATGCATATGTAAGATATGGAGGTGTTCACAAGATATGAAAATCTATTTCTTTTTTTGAAGTAGGAGTTAGTCCATCTAGTTGTTGTATGTATGCCTGTTGTTGTTGGAAGCTTTTCAAACAAGTACAAATGAAAGTTTTGTGGAGCAAATATACTTCACATTTGTTGAGCCACCTTGGATCAATGATCAAGGAAAATAAGCTCAAACTACCTTCTATGGCCATTTCAGTAGAATTTCTGTAGGAAGGCAAGGAGGAAGACAATTCTTCTCAGGAAGACCAACCCATCCAAGAAGGGAAGTGGTCAGAAACTTTGGTTCAAAGGCACTATACCAAGGCAAGTGTAGGGAGGCTGCAAGAAGAGGGCGAGTCACTCTCAATAACTATTCAAATCAGTATATTATTATTTTGGAGACCAAAATTTATTTTAGTGGGAAGGTGTGATCCAAAAATGGATCTTGGATAAACCTCTAAGTCTAAAAGACTTCATGCAAGAGGTAAAAGGTGCCAAATGGCACAAATCCTTTGTAAATCAGAGGAAAATGAAAATTGTAGGCTACTTCAGGAAATAGTCTCATTGCAGGGATCCCTCCATTCTGAATCCAACGCAACTTAAATGGGCGAAAATGGACTTCAGATGGGAAAGCTATCATAAAATGAAGTTTCCCTTTTTTAAAGGAAAAGGAGGAAAAATCCCTAGAAAAATGGGTCTAAAAACCCTCCAAGTCTTCCAAATCTCCCAAAAGGGAAAGACTAGCACAAAGGTGAAGTTTTAGACTTATCACATTACACTAACGGAAGGCTGAAAACATGAGAAAACAGTGGAATAAGGCAGTCAGAGGCATAAAGTGCGATGGGCTGATGTGATACCACAATTGCCGATATCGACGGATCACAATTGGCGAACACAATGGAGAAAGGCTTACACATATATACATGTGATGTGATGATGCGATTGTCGAAATCGGCAGATCACAATTGGAGCATTACAGGGGAGCGACCATATGTTATATGCGCAATGCGATATATGGACCCAATGGGGCTATGAATGTAAATGAATAATATTTTAAATCTGATAAAGCCATCTTTGCGGGATTTTCCAATGTTTAGTGTATTTTTAATACAAAGGGGAAAAGCCTTGGAACTAGGCCATTTATGATATGTGATGCGACTTGCAAGCAGACCTGATAGGAGAATAAGGTGGATTTCAGGACTTTTGAAGTCTGATATATTGTGTTTTATGCAGATTTCCTATGTTTTCATAGCGTTCTGTATGTCAACAGAGAACGACTATTACTAAGAATTCAAGCACCGATTATCTCATCCATTGCAGAAATAGGTGGTCGCCATCGCTGAGGGCATTTAGCAATGATTGCTAATGCCCAGAGATGGGATTTGAATGGACTATGAATGGTTGACAAAGAGCTTGAAAGGGAAAACCAACAGGTAGTGCAATTTGGTTTTTAAGCCGTGAATGTCAAAGACACGGGGCTGTTGAGTTATTGATGGTGGCCAAGCTGTTATTTGCTACTGAATTGTTGACAGTGGCCAAGTTACTGTTGTTGTTGAAGGTTTCTGTTGGGGTTTTGCTATGAACTAGAAGCCAAAGAGGCAACGTAGAAGCCAAGGAGGCAGTGCAGAAGAAAAAGAGCAGCTGAGGGAGCCTTTGGGGTCACTTGAAGTTCAAGTGAAAAGCTAGAGAGCATGAAGGTTGTAGAAGGTAGAAAGAAGCTAGAGCCAAGAGCCAAAGAGCCAAGAGCCAAAACTAAGAGACAAAGAGCTAGAGTCCAAGCCAAGAGCCAAAGAGCCAGAATCAGAGCCAAGAGCCAGAACCAAGGGCCAAAGAGCCAAGAGCCAGAGCTTCAGGAGCCAAGGGGATTAAATGGTGTCTAAACCCACTGTTTTGTGTAGAAAAGTAGGAGTTGAGCCAAAGAGCTTGTAAAAGACTTACATCATAATCCCAAAGAGCCTAGTTGAATTAAATATAGCTCACAGAGATGTAGCCAAAGAGTTTTTGGTGAACTCCAAATTAATATTGTTGTTTATGTGTTTGCTTTATTGTTGCATTATCTCTGCTACTTTATTTACTATTATGCATTTATATATTAGTTTCAGCACACTCATTTATAGCACATAATCAGTTAAAACAAATACGAGTATACACCTATATTTTCAAGCTTTTCTTAATTCTACATCGGTTAATCATTAAAGACTTGTGAAAATTTCAAGCTTTGGAAGTGGGAGAGGTTCTTGTAAGCTAGACAAGAAGCTTAAGAGCCCCATTTTCAGATAATCTGATTTGCAACATTTGCAAATATTTCTAGTGCAAAGATTATTCCTACATCAATAAAGGAATACAATGGAAAATCATACCTATATTGTTGGAACTTTCAATCATCCCCAAAGATTCTATGCGTTGGCTTAGTGGGTCCTGACCTAGGTTCAAAGTTAAGTTTGCCAAACAAATCCCTACACTATTGGCCCTTTTGGCATCAACCTGCAGAGCATGGACTGAAATCTCACCTGAAGCAGTATGGGGGGATGTTGGAACCAAGTTTCCACACCCAAAGATCAGCGTGATTTTGTTTTATGCCCTCAACCTGGCTTATGATCTAAATTCTCTTAATTAGATTCTATATCTTCACAAAGGTCTACGACTGTCTTTTGCAGACCTTAAGTAGGTGAATCATCCACTTACATGCCTCTGTGAACACTCCTACTTCTGTATTTACCCAAATCAGCTTAAGTATCTCATAAATTTAACATGCATTATGATATTCTTCATGTAAATAGGTATTATTACTTGCGATTGCATAACAATGCAAATCATGTAAAATTGAACATCAATACAATATTAAATCATAAACCCATCATTCAGCATAACATAATCACATTCATTCATAATAGAGGTAAATGGAAAAAACATAGATATTTCTAGAATAATCTCTTTATTGATACCTTAGTTCTTCTTACAGACTCAAGACTACCCCGCACACTCAGTTGCAGGGGTCTATGCACTTATCTGTGGACTCTACTCTAGGCCTTTGCGCACACATCTGCAGAGCCTCTCCTTTACTCTAAGACTCTTCACTCTTGCTAATGACCCATTACATTCTTTTTCACTATCTTATGACTTAGACTTTTTAAGACTCTCCTTTTTATACAATCCCATGGTCCACAGACCATCGGTAGATCTACTAAAGCCAGCACAACTTACACAAAAGAAGGGGAAAACCATTTATGACACTTTACTATCTACGTGCTCTGTGACCACAACTTGCGAAGACTTTACACTTTACATAACAAAACTTGGGCTTTTGCCCAAAATTGGCATAGGGGACCCTATCCTAATAGGCCCCCAACACAAATATCATGACTCACCCTCGAGTCACTCTGCTAGCATGGATATCTTATTGCAGAGACCTCCAAACTTGACTTGCGCCACTGCTACCTAAGCTACACTTTGCGTGGCTTCCTACTTGATCTACTCCACCAGTTGCTCTGTTGTTGGTCCTGCATTGTCTTCCTTTATCTTCTGTTGTGTCCTTTATATGCCTGCCAGCTTCTCTTTAAAGGTGGAAGAGATAACATAGGCCTCATCTAGCGAAGGCCCTAATCTGGCCTTGAGGACTGCCTCTTTCCTTTGTGCTGCCTCCACCTGTTTGAGCAACTACTTTGCCTCATGCAGCTTAGCTAATCGCTGTGATATAGCAATGGTGTGCACCATTTCTCTTGCTTCATCGTACTACTGCTACAATTTGTGGGTTTTTGTGTTCAACCTCTACAAGTTAGGATCTTCCTGCAAAGTCATAATGACCACCATAGACTGCTCAAAGAGTGCAGTGTGATCTGCCACTGTGCCATCGATTGTTGCAACTGCATCCTTCATAGCGGCTTCACATTGTGCTCTGATCTCTAGTGGAGTTGAAGGCTGTGACTTCAACTCAAGTTTTGTGATTTTAAGGTTCACTTCAAACTGAACCTTGGCTACTTCTATCTTTGCATCGTGCACACCTACAACCAACTTTCTAATCTTGGCCTCCAACAATGATTCTTCTGGTATATGTAGTTCTGGAACTATTTTTCATGTGTTGGCTACCACGATTGCAGCGCACTCATTCTGCTCCTGAACCTTCTTCCATGCTTCTAGCACCATCATCTTCTCAATGAACATTTGTTCATTATTGACCTTGTACTCACTGATCATGCTCAGTGCGCACTTCTATCAGACCTCAATCTCTGTAATCACACCTACTCGTCGTGTCTGAAGGGATTCACTGGGGAGTATGGCCAAGTTCAGACCAATATTCTTTAAAGTGATGACAATAGCCTTTTCAGCATCTTCCTCTATGCTCAGAGCTCCATCAGGCAATGCGACTGCTCGAAGATCCAAGGATAAAACTAGCTCTGCTGCTTGAGTGGTCCCCGACACCAAAATAGTTGATGTAACAATGCCCTACCCTCCACCTGCATGGAGTCTAGTCTTTTGGATCTGTAGCTCATGCAAAACCAACTGTATGGCGACCAGTGATTTCTTCTGCTACTGATCAAACTATTGCAGTAGTTTAGCTATTGTGTCCCACACCTTATCTCCAATATCTTCTAAGTCACCCTTTGTCAAGGTGAGTGGGTCGAGTGATGAATTGAAGGCTTTGGTCTTCTTTTATTTTCCCTCCTTTTCTTGTTCCCTATGTCACTTTATGTGGAAGGGAGTGCTCTCCTAATCTCAACCACCCTATTTTGATTTTTCTTCTTTCTCCATCTAGGGTGAAGGAGATTTATGACTTTTGTTAGAGCCACACTCTTCTTATTTTTCTTGTTCCTTTGCATCATGCTCCGCCTCTGCTCAGGCCTTCTCCTTAGTCTCCTTCTTCCTCTTTTCTGCCAATTTTTGAACCTTCAGTCTAGGTATTTCCTTTTTTGCTTCTCTAAAGACTTTCTAGTCTTGACAGCCAAATTTGATGCTGTGTTCTAATCTGTTGGCCATCGCTTGAGGACCTCTACAATGAAATCATCCATAGCCAAGTAAGGAAGATCATACCACTTCTGATATAGATTCTTTAGCACCCAGATGTAACACGGTGGAAGTCTGCTTTGAACTCCGCGTACCCAAAGAACTCCTAAAAAATGTTTGGTGACAACCACAACTTACAGTTGTTGGCTGCACAGATGCTTACCTCCATCACTACCCAAAAGAATTTTCTCTCGCGAACCCACGCAACATCCTTTATGGTCTAGAGAGAAGCAAATTTGGTTGCTTCTAGTAAATCTATCTCGATTGGAGGAAACTGGCTATCCTCTGGCAAGTCCCACATGACCAGCACAATTGATAATAACAACCATGAATAATGGAAAGTATTGTTGTGGTCTTGTGCTTCTCTGTAGTTCGTGAGGAACTTGCTGCATAGGTAGCATGACCAATTGAACTGTACGCCCTCCACGCACTGAGCCTTTAATGAAACCACTGGTGCCAGCACCTTATCGACGCGACACTTTCTCATCACTTTTTTCGCCAAACTTTGGGCGACCACCTTCACCATGGGGTCAGTAATACTATAAATAGAATACCCATGTGATTTCTTGAAAAATTTTAACTTGTCCTTCATCTTCTCGGTGAGTTCATGCTCGCCTAACTTTTCGCCAAATGCCTTGGCTAGATTCAGTCCTGAATGAGGCAATAAGGTGATCTGATGGATCAAAATATTGGTTACTGGTATCGGCTCACTCAACCACAAGAACTTGTCATGCACAAGGCACAACAACTTCTTAATGACTATTATATTTATGGGGGCGTGGTGGTCATGAGGCACCCATAGTAGGTTCAACAACCCTGCCTTCTTTACCCCACGAATGCATTCCACTAGCTCTAGCATGGTGACACTAGACTCTATTTATAAAACTCTCTTCATGAAGGAATCAGTAGCCAAGTGAGGGAACCACTCAATGTCCCCCAAATCCCAATATTCAAGCTTCAGATGTGGAATGCGCCCCAAGCGTGGACCTTCAAAAGTTATATTTTCCAATAGAAGGGGTGTGCTAAGCAGGGATTGTCCCTCATCTGGGCCCTTCATGACCTTCACCTTGCTTTTGCACAGAGGGATGTACTCTTGCTACTTCGAAATAGTGTCTACCCCATCAATATCTATGTCTTCCACACCCTCTTTAGCCTCCAAGTCTACCACTTTTCCTTTATCCTGCGCAGTTGGATTTTATTTTCTTTGAGCCTATGTATCTAGATTTTTCCTTGGTGACTCGCACACCTACAACGTCTTCTTCTATTTATCCTTCTTTGGCTTGGGAAGCTCTCTCGTCGATGTAGGCTTCAACCTAGGCGACCTCAGCACCTTATGCACAACTGCGAGAACCTCGATACTCATGACATTAAGGGAATTTACCTCAGAGGCAACAGTGCCCCTAGTACTAGAAGACTTAGTTGGTGTAGACATGAATCTATTAATGAAGTTCTGATCGGACTCGGGATACTACTCAGACATGGCACTTGTAAGAAAATTCTCAAAGAGCTCACGCAACAGACAACAAAACTCAAAAATTCTCAGAATGTAAAGTTTTTCTTGCTGGATAGCTGTTAAGAAATTTACCAAGAACACAAATTAATTATAGAGAATTACAACAAATATAAAAATAACCAGCAACAACCATAAACACATAAACACACATATTTATTTGGGAAAACCCCAAATCTGGGGAAAAACCCGATCATAATGAAATTTCATTATCCTTGGCCAAAACCCTGGCCAATCTGGCTAAGTGAGCCTTCATCACTCACCTCCAAGCCTTTGCATTACAATGAAGTCCTTCGAGCCTTTTATAGGCTCCATTACATATAATACCACGGGCAGAATACCATGGGTGCACAATACCATGTGCCTCAAAACCATCATTGTTTAACCTCCTTTGACTCTATCCCGAGTCAAGTTTACCTAACAATTCCCCCCTTCAACTTGACTTGGGGTTCCTTGACTAACTCTAGTCAAACCTACTAAGTGAGACAATGCCGCTCACTCTAGCTCTTACCCCCCTCAAAGTTTTACCTGGGGTATTGTTAACCCGACATCGCCCCTATCACCTAGGTCTAACCCAGACTTTACCGGTGATTACCCAAGGGTACACATGCCTTACCAAGTCTTATAGTAGTATGCCCATTTACATGTAATATTTTGACTTCATTAATTTTTTTTTTGTTTTTTTATGCTGCTCTTCTGACCCATCTTCTCTCAATTGTGGGCATCCTTGTTTTTTTCATTGTTTCCTTCCTTGACTTTGTTGCCCACGCTTCTTGTCCTTCAACTTCTTCATGTGAAATCAATCCAACAAATGATACATATATGATTAAGCAATTAGGCATGCAGAAATCCAATTGATCAGATCTGAAGCTCGATGGCCCTTCAACGCAGGCCCTAACCACATCATTGATCCATATTCATACCAAATCTGAATTCAATTATCTCTTTAACCATTTTTAACGGTGATCTCACGAACAATAACAAAAAACTTCTGCACTGATCCTTTTATCCATTGGGCTAAAATAAATCCTTCACTCAAGGCATACATTTGAAGCCCAAACCCTCAACCATGGCTCCAATACCAATTGTTAAGAAATTTACCAAGAACACAAATTAATTATAGAGAAGTACAACAAATATAAAAATAACCAGCAACAACCATAAACACATAAACACACATATTTATTTGGGAAAACCCCAAATCTGGGGAAAAACCCGATCATAATGAAATTTCATTATCCTTGGCCAAAACCCTGGCCAATCTGGCTAAGTGAGCCTTCATCGCTCACCTCCAAGCCTTTGCATTACAATGAAGTCCTTCGAGCCTTTTATAGGCTCCATTACATATAATACCACGGGCAGAATACCATGGGTGCACAATACCATGTGCCCCAAAACCATCACTGTTTAACCTCCTTTGACTCTATCCTGAGTCAAGTTTACCTAACAACAGCCACATGTAGTTTATAGGAAAATTTGAATTCAAATTCAATTGTTCCCCCAAAATCCATTCATAAATGTGAGATTGGCAGCAAATTTCCAAAGATTTCACACTTGATTTCAGCTTTAAATGCCTTAAATGTCAGCCACCCACTCCTCTTAACCATCTTTTGGTAGTCAAATCATGAACAATTACATTAATGGTCACTTTCTAGTTATGTTGCGCGGTCTCCACCCTTATAGTGCAGCTCCCTTCACGCTTCTGTCAGTAGTATGACATCATCCTATTCCGCGCAGACCCCTGGTCGTTCAACTCTACAACCTAGGCAGTGTAGCTTATAGTCCCGTGCCTCCTTGCAGCTTCTTGGAGTGCTAAGACTATACTACTGTCATATAGTCATATGGCTAGATCCCCAGTGTATGGCCTCAATCGACTTCCATTTACCTTTCCCAGAAATGGATCTCCATTCAATTTCACAAGTTGAACTACTCCGCCATTGGTAATCTCCTTGATAACATATGGCCCTAGCCAATGCATCTGAACTTTTCTTGGAAACTTATCAAACTTGCTGTCATATAATAAAACTAAATTGTTTACCTTGAAGGTGCGTAGTTTGATGTACTAATCATGGCATGCCTTTTTGCGCTCCTTCTGAACTTGTTGATGGAGTCTAACCAAGAATCTATCTTCCTCCAGCTCTATCAGCTATGCAAGCCAATCTTTTAAGGCTCTGTAGTCCACCATTCCTATGAATGCTGTCATGCGTAGACTAGGTACAATGTATTCCATTCACATCACAACTTCTATTCCATAGACCAGTCTAGAAGGTGTATGTCCAGTCAGCTTCATATAGGTAGTTCTATATGCCCATAACACAGTAGGTATGTGCACATCCCAATAATTCCTCTGTGCATTGCAAACCTTTGTCAGTGCATTCTCCAATATCTTATTAAACAATTCCACCATTTAATTGGCCTGAGGATGATATGGCATGCTCTATTGATGATAAACTTTGAACTATTTCATCAACATGCTGATCATTTCATTAAGGATGTCTGTAACATGATCACTCATCAAAATCTTTGGGAAACCAAACCTGGTCATCACATATTCAAATAGGACCTTCACTATTGTTTCTCCTGTATAATCCTTCACAGGCTATGCCTCCACCCATCTAGTTAAATACTTAGTCATGGTGATGATATACTATGTGCTCGTCTTCTTTCTTGGTGGGTGAATCAGTCTTAAAAATTCAATCGCCCATTTCTAAAATGGCTACAATGACATCTGTGGATTCAAAGGTAGATCATCCCTCTACCATTTCTCTGACATGTATCACACGCCTTACAATATGTTTTCCAATCCTTATGCAATGTTCGCCACCACAACCCAGCACGTAAAATCTTTTATTTTGTTGCCTTTACTGCATAATGGCCTCCCATAGCTCATCCATGAGCTTTGGCTAGGATGCTGATTCATTTAAAATTAGGCATATAATGTCATAGTATTTAGTCTGATCCCATCTTATACAAGTGACCTACAATAACAGAGAAGTATGTTGTGCACACCACTAATTCCTACTTCTGTTGACTAGTGTATCCCTCTAGAGCCATTCCTATAGTCAAGAAGTGGATGATGTTAGAAAAATGATTGTCTTCCATGTGCACCACAAATAGTTGTGTGTCAAGCAATCCTTCCTCCAAATTAGTAGGCTCCTATCCTGTTTGAATGTGTGACAAATGATCTGATCTTGCATTCAATCACCCTGGCTTCACAATGACTTCGAAATCATACTCCTGAAACAACAGTAGCTATTTTCATATCCCCCCCCCCCCCCCCAACATAGGCTTGTTGACTAGGTATTTTAATGAAGAATGGTCTGTATACATCTCAAAGTGTCCACCTAGCAAGTAATGCCAGAACTTATGGAGATTGTACTATTATAGACATTTTTGGGCACTGTGACCCCAATCATATATGTCCATAAACCAAGGGCTTCTAACTCCCTAAAATTGTTGTTTTATGCCCTAAAGGAACAAGGTTAGCTGATTACATCATCTCCAAGAAGTTCTCCATAGAAAATTGCTCAGAACTGGTCAAAATTGGACCATACAGAGTGCCCAGTGTTAAGGGTGCGATGCATCTCACCTACTACACATGGGAGGTGTGATGCATATTGAAATTCCTTCTACAGGGTGTGATGAGTGAGAATAGACAAGTGGCAAAGACAGTTTGCTAAGTGGATGATCAAGGAATCTTCTAGAAAGTTCTCATATGACACTTGCTTCTCAGAATTCACCCAAGGATGAGTAAGAGATCAATGAAATCTCCAAGTGGAGCCAAGAACTATTAGTGGAATGACACTAATCAAAAACCCAGAGCTGACTCACACCTCTGCAAATATCTATATATGGATCCCTCATCCCATAGATCTAGAGGTTGGAGGCTAGAATCTTGTATCTTGTAAGCAAATGTTGTTGGTTTCCTGGTGTAATATCGTAGTGTTGGGTGATCTAAGCTTTTCATGAGGTGAAGAAGGGCTTTCATGCTAGGAGGATGACGTCGGGTCAGAACAATTGGTTGTAATCCTCTTTGCTATTCTTGATATTAATAAAGATATTCAAGTTTTTCTCCACATTCTTGTATTTTAGATAATATATGCTTTTGTGTGGTCAATATATATCTGGTCCTATATTGTTTATGATTGTATATCTCTGTCCTTCGATAGTATTATGCTACTTTGATTCCACGGGTTCTCTTTGAAGCTAGGTAGACGAAGGAGAAGCGGCAAACATCTATCAGAATGGAGAGGAACCAAGCAAAGAACCAAGCACAATACTGAGGTTGGTGTCCTTTGTTCCCCTCTTATATACTTCTCATAAAGGAAAGCGAAAGTAGTTTTAGTTTTTGTGTTTCTAAGATAATTACCAGTCTTAGTGGGACTAGCAGCTCCGAGCAGACACTAGATTTCCCGATAGCAAAATGGTGGCCATACTGGTGAGTGAATAGCTTGTTTGCTTGTCTATATTTGTTTGTTTTATAAACTTACAGATGGAGCCTGAAGTCAAGCTAGCTAGCCTTCGAACTGCATTTACTATGCAAATGCAAAGTAGATCAATGCTGCTTCAGTCTATCTCCGGGTTTTGTTTATAAACTGAAAATTCGATTTGCAAACATTCTAATTGCCATGGTGGTGGCTCTAGTAACCTCCTTAGATCAACCCCTGTGATTTATATTTACTGAAAAACACTTGCTCGACCTAAATCCCTGAATTGAGCTGCAAACTGTGACCAAGAACCAAGTTGAAGTCTTGTCTCTAGACCATCACACCTTCTCTTCTTGGGAATCTGGATGCGTCACACCTCCCGTGTCTAGTAGGTGTACTACATCGCACTTTCCCTGTGTAACAGGTGCGCTGATCAGACAAGACCTCTTCTGCTTCCAGATTTTGGTTGTTTGTTCACTCTCTTCAACTCTATTAAGGAGTTTTGTTATCTATGATTAGTACACCTCTGTGGAAAACGCCTTCCTTGCCATCATTCCGCCCCCATTATGCAAAGAAATGTAAATGTTTTTGTGTATTGTGCACCATTTTCATCTCTCCTTTATAAAGAATTAGTGTAATCAAATTGTCATCTCTTGATTTGGAAGTGTCACAAGTGTCATTTCCAGTCGTAGAAAAGAATCATATTGTTCTTGGTGGTCGACTATATTGTTACTCTTTTATTTGATTTGAATTAGTAGTTTTTCAACTGTCGAAAGCAATTTCAATTCAAAATAGCAAAGTGTCGTCGTTATCTTCCTTTCGTATTTTGAAGAAAAATTGTTTGATTGTCGCTTTGAAAAGATAATTCAGATTTGTACTTAGCATTCTTCTTGTCATTCACACATTAAGAAGGCTAAAAACAAATACATGCATGTGCATTTTGATTTAGACTGCTTGTTGGTTTGACTTAGGATAGTGCATCTAGTGTGTGCTCTGTGCTCTATGTTGAAAGAATCTCATTTCTCTTTCCTTAGTAGCTAGGATTTTCATTGCAAAAAGAAGATTAAACGATTGTTTATCATCTTAGATTGCATTTTAGGAATTGTATATCTACATCACGCGGTGAACCTGAAAGGAAAATTTCTTAAGCATATCAACTGTAAAATAAATTCAATGAACATAAAAACACTCTAGAACCTAACCCACAACATTTAGAAGTCTAGGCTAGAGACGTATTCCGGCATCGTAAAGCCTAGTAACTATCACTTTCATTGTTGGTTTGGTGATTCGTCCTCTTTGAGACGAAAAGTGCCAGTACAGACTTGTGCTCCCATGTACCGTCGAGAGTATATTGGGAGACCACAATAGGCTATATCCTTTATCCTTAGGAAGCCGTGTCTGCCGCCCTATTGATCACAATGCACTGAACACAACATTCGATAAGATTGACTGACGTACGATAAAAAGTATTCTGTAGTTTTGTGATTGGTTTGTTAATCCCTCTATTTAGACTTCCAGAGTAGTCTCTTTCATTACTTTTCAGACTCCTTAAAGGAAAAGGTCCATCTGAGCACTTGTCACTTCAAGCTAATTAAAAATCGAAGGCGACTAGAGTCATCTTTTGTTTTTTCTCAACTCTTAAAAATTGAAAAAACAAGTTGTGTCAAAGCGTCTAAAATTCATCTAATTTAGAATCATTTTCCCCTTTTATTTTGAGTTGATTGAGTAATCCTCAATCGTAGAAGAAAGTCAATCAAAACCCCATCATTTGCAAAGGCTTACGAGTCAACTATCATTGACTCCGGAAATGAAACTATTCCAGACAAAGCGAACTCGTTTGACCAGATCGAAGTCCCCTAGTTTGGTTGGAGCAAATGCTCTGACATCCTCAGAGATTCTAGTTACTCCGAACATTTCTAGAATCCCTACCTCTACAGAAGAAATTCCACAACCACAAAAGGACATTACAATTGATCCTAGTGTGATGGTAAACACTTCTATTCCTGAACTGGCTCCATATACAGCTGATTTGGAAGGTGTTACTCCCAAAACATCGGTCGCTGCAGAACCTATACCTTCTTCGACACTAGAAATAATTTACGGACCTGACGGTCTACCTCTTCCACCTGGATTGATTGCCATAGAAGATATTGTGGAAGATCCTCCATCTAATGCTCCATCGAAATTTGGAGTTGGGATCACCCTGTATCCTTCTTCATCAGAAGTTAGTGTCCCACCATCGAAAGTTCCTGAAGAATCGCTGAGGAATCTTTTGGATAGACTAAATATGTATGAACAACCATCGACATCTAGGACTATGTCATCCAACACAACAGCGACATAACTTCCTGCTACTACTCCGACAATGTTCGCCGGCGTACCATCTATCCCAACTAGCTCTCAATTGCTGCATGGAGTCCATCCAGGGGCTATTTCGATAGTATGGGCTGTTCCCGTTTGTTCATCCAGAATAATATCTGGAATCTCTTATGTTGAAATTCCACAAATTGATCATTCGCAGTGTCAATTTGGGCAATCTGATCCCCAAAGGAAAATCATTCCTTTAAGCATCGGGTTACCGTCGTATGGAGGGAAATATACCCTTTCATTGTCTCCTTCAGGAGAACAACCATATGAGAGTTCACATTCATAATTCAGGGTATGCTGGAATTACATCTAGCGGTTGGGTGCCAATACTGCCTCAACAACCAAGAGTTGTATACTCGATGCAACAAAGTTTACCTGTGTCAAATATCCCCACTACGCCAGCTATAATGACAGTGTCGCAAGTACAAGTGTTGCCTGTTGTATGCCAACCTCAGGTTTCTCAGGTCATAATACAACAACCTCTTGTCCCTGCGACATATCCACAATTACCGACTAGCGGAATGACCTAAGTTCAAACGGGAACCATTACCCCCCATATTGGTCAAACAGTCAGTACTGGGCAACAACTCATGGCTTCACAACCATGGCTAGTACAATACCAACAACCATAATTCCAACAAGCTTACCAAGGATCTGAAAAACAAGTCTTTGCAAGTAATGGGTAGTCGTATATTCAAAATGGTACACATCAATCATGTCATAATGGTCATGCCCATAAACCTTACCAAAGTTACCAACATCAAATGCATTATGACGGAATGCAAAGACAAACTACTCAGGAAATCCCATCTTATCCTGGGTATGCTTCGCCGAACCCGAATCAGTAGTTGCCTTTCATGGCAACTTTAGAGTTACCAGATCTAAATCGACTAACGAACGATCCAATCGCTTACGCCCCTTGGTGGCCGGTGATTCCACATAAACATTCGTTAGATATTCCTAGATTTAATGGAAATCCGGGTGAAGACCCGTCGAATCATGCGATGACCTTTCATCTATGGTGTTCATCACACTCTTAATGATGATTCGATTGGGCTTTGCCTTTTTTAGCGAACGTAACTGGTCTGGTGGAAAAATGGTATATGGAATTTCCTAGAGCTTCATTTGATAACTTTAGTACCATAGCCACAACCTTTTTAACCCATTTCAGTTACCCATAAGGTACGAAACGGGAACAGAGCTTCTTACCAATTTCAAACAAACGACAGCCACTCACATATCTGATCATATTCATGAGTGGCGATGTTGTCGTAGAATGGTAAAAATGTATGTTCCTGATTAGTTGTTGGCTGAATGGTTTGTTAAGTCATTATTACCTTCTATTACAGAAGATGTGGCAAAGGGAGGAGTCGTCACTGAAGAGCAAGTTATTGCTTGTGAACAATATCTAGACTTGATCTATACTCAGTCTGGCATGCTCTACGATAAAATCCATGATTCCCCTAGACCGGATTTTTTTGTTCCTCCCCCTCCTAAATCAAACAAAGACTCTCATGCCAGTGATGGCATGATAGGTACGACTATCACGAAAACCGTAAAGGCTACGTCAAAGAAGGCCCATACGGTTTCAAGTCAAAATGCAAATGAAGAACTTCTCGCCTCATAGGTTAATGCTGTGTCAACTGACAAAAGCAAAGAACGAAAGCAACCAGGGGGCAAGAAGAAAAAGAAAGGGAAAAATAAGATACATGAGGAGTCGTCCCCTGAAAAATCTTCTGCAAACCCTTCTGGGCAAAGGAAACCTCCTTCCAGGTGTCAGATATGTAATGAGGATCATCAGACAAGAGATTTTCCACATAAATCTGAGATTAAGAAATTCTTTAAGAATTCAAAAACTTCAGCGGTACTGACTGATTTGTTTCCAAACCCAGGAACCAATCTCGTTGCTAGTGATAATGCTTCGCGATCCCAAGTGCTAATGTTGTCAGTTTCAAAGCAGCAAAATGATGCTTCGATATCGACAAGGAATAAAGATTACGGGAATCCACAACTGTCGAACAACAAGGCTACTGATCAACCTAGTAGTTAGACAACAACATCGATCGAAGTTGTGCCACCCATCATTCCTGGGCTAATGATAAAGTCGCCAAAGGGAGTAGTACACAAATCGACATTTAATCCTCGTGCCAAAGCAGCACAACATTATAATATAGTGGAGGATTTGGCCCAATAACCATCCGCTATGTCGACACTTGAGGTACTGCAAAATAGCCCCTCCCAAAATCAGGATTTATTATCAGCAATAGGTGGGATTGACCCAACGGATTCCAATCTTGTGGCCTTTAATCATAAAGGATATGACCCTCAGTTACTAGCTCAACTTGCTTTCCTTATTCAAGTGAAAGCCCTCAACAAAACTATTCATCGAACGATTATTGATGAGGAAGCATCTACGTGTATTATGTCAATGAGTTGATGTTGGCATTATGATTCTGGTATGGCTCTATGATATAGGTGTTGTACTTGATGGCAACTCACTCAAGTGGAAATGGTCTGTTCAGGCATGGCTCTATGATACAGGTGTTGTACTTAATGGCAACTCACTCAAGTGGCAATGGTCTGTTCAGGCTCTCAAAATGATGGAAATTAAGTGGCTCGTAGGTGAATGGTTCAAAAGGTGCGGACCCGCAGGTTCACCGTGCAGGAGGTGCGGTCATACCCGCAGGTTACCCGTTCAGTAGGTGCGGAACCCCAGTTCACTCACTTCAAGGCAGTGAAGCGCGCTCACATGGGGTTTCTTATGTTTGGCCCGTGGTATTTAGCCCGCTATTTCTGATGCTATGGTTTTGGCCCGTGGTATAGGATCTATTTTAGCCCCGGTTTGGATCCCTTGTATTGGTTATTGATGGTTTTGTCCCATGGTGTGGATAAGGGCTTGACTACAAATAGGGAAGGAGATCACTTGGCTAAGGCATCTTTTCAATTGAATATCTTAAGATCTGAAATATTGGGTTGTCAATGTAAAATGCTTGATCTAAATCGAAGTAAATTTGAAGGTGAATCTATGAAGTCGTGATCTCTCAGACGCATGAACAGATCTGTGGATCTGACTGACTGTGGCACATTGGTGTACTGAAAATTTGGTCCTAATCAGAAGTCCGCAAGCGATCCTAAGGCGCAGTGCGTTGGTATGCAGTGCAATCAAAGGTGCAGTGCGTGGGTACGCATCGCAGCCAAAGTACAGTGCAGGGTACAGCACAGGAGAGGGCACAGTGCGGGGCACACGCAGCACAGAAAAGGACGAACTGTGAGGTACGCAGGTGAGAAAAAGGTGCAGTGCGGGTCTACGCAAAATGTCGGAAGTGAAGGTGCGGATCAGAAGAAAATTTCGCAGAGCAGAAGAACAACCAGTGCGGATCTGCAGAGTTCAGTCTCAGAAGAGCTGCGGATATACGCAGGCCCCTGTTGGTGAAGTTGCGGTCTTATCTTGAAACAATTGTTGATTGTATTTTATCTATGGCAACAAAGTTATGGGTTTAGATTTCTGGTATTCTTTTCTGTTTACAGCATTCTGAAGAGTGGGTGATTCATTGGTTTATTGTATAAGGAGATTGGGTGATTTTCATGTACTTGATGATTGTTTGATGTTCATGGATCCAGTTTGAAAATTAATGAAATGTGGTCCTTAAAGAAGTAAAAGAGCAAAAGGGGGTTGTATTTCCCTTCTAGGAGAGACTAGAAAATGAGAGAGAGTTGTAGCTCTCTGCAGGTTGCAGCCTGCGTACTGGTAAGGGACTGTACCAGTACAAAATCATTGTAAAATAAGGTTCTAATTGAAAGAAGATAGAGACATATTGCAGCACGTGGTTTTCACCCACATTGGGTTTCCACCTTATATCTGGTGTTCTTTGGTGTGACTATCTGTTTTTCATGCTCATTATTATACATAAGTTAATGATCAATAAATTAATGAAGGCATATTGAAAAGAATTTGATAATACTGATTCACCCCCCCTCTCAGTATTATTTCCAACAATTGGTATCAGAGCAGGTCCTTCTAAAGGAGCTTGATCGCTTGAAGGAAGATCCATCATCATGAGCAACTATGAGAGGGAGGCATCAATCAGGCCACCGATTTTTGATGGGACAAACTTCGTATATTGGAAGGTAAGAGTTACTGCCTATCTTCAATCATTGGCTACAGAAGTTTGGGACATCATAGAAACAGGTTATACTTTTCCATCAGCTACTCCTACAGATCCAGCAGAGAAAAAGAAATATGAAACAAATGCAAAGGCAGTCAATACTCTTCTAGGATTCCTATCTCAATTAGAATTTGTGAAAGTTATGCAGTATAAATCCGCAAAAGAAATATGGGACAAGATTGTTCTGAGAAAAAGCACAATGGAGATCACCAAATAAAGCAGGGACGAATTACATCAAGAACAAACAAAGAATATCAATTTGTCTTAAGGGTGAACAAAAGCTACAACCAGCCACAGGTCAAATCTTCTCAATTTGCTTTAAGAATGGATGACAATAGAAATTACAATCATTTGGCCGGTAGATTTGGTAATCGTAGAAGCATCTTCAATGGACAATGTTTCTCTTTCCATAACTTTGGTCACAAAGCAGCTCAATGTGTTGCATATAAAACAATCATGACTAGAGAAGCTCAAAAACAAAGAAGTATGACTGGGATTACAAAAAGGACCTATAACAATTTTTCGGCTCTTGAAAATGAAATTGAATGTCCTATTTGTAACAACTTTGGTCATGAAGATTCTGAATGCAGAAGCAGGTTTCAACAGACAAAGGAACAACCATCAAGCACCAGAATATGGAGAATAAAGGAACCACAAACAGAAAGATGTGGGATAGCCTTTTATGCAGAGGGACGGGAAAATCTATGGTACATCGACATTAGATGTTCGAAGCATATGACAGGTGATAAAGAAAAACTTGAATCATATTCTGCTTTAGAAAAGGGAAAGAAAGTTTCTTTTGGAAATGATACTCCTGCAGCTATAAAAGGAAAAGGCACTACTCAGTTCAAGGAAAAGGTCAAAGCTAGAAATGTTTTGTATGTTGATGGATTGAAGCATAATATTCTGAGTGTCAGCCAGATGTGTGATCAAGGAACCGAGGTAATATTTAGATCAAATGGATGTCGTGTTCGTGATCTTGATACAGGTGAAACACTGATCAAAGGTAGAAGAACTCCAAATAATCTATACATATTTGAAGAAGGACAACAACAATGCTATTTGAGCAAGGACGATGAACACTGGTTATGGCACCGGAGGTTGGGGCATCTAAGTTTTTCACAAATAAGGAAAGCATGCAAATACCAGGTAGTTCGTGGTCTTCTAGATATTAAAATTCCAGACAACACCATATGTAAATCATGTCAGTTTGGAAAGCAAACCAGAACTAACTTTCCGGAGAAGGAAGGATCATCTAGCATGCCTCTTGAGCTAGTCCATACAGATGTATGTGGTCCTTTTAGGAAGAGGACACCTCGAGGAGAAGAATACTTGATATTATTCATTGATGATTTCTCCAGGTTTGTTTGGATAGGACTTATGAAGCACAAAGATGAAGCATTTGAAAAATTCAAATCCTTCAAAGCCTTGGTTGAAAATGAATCAGGTTACAAAATTAAGTGCCTCAGGTCTGACAGAGGTGGAGAGCTAACCTCAAACGAATTTTTTGATTTCTGTGAAGAACATGGCATAAGAAGGGAATTCTCTACAGCTAGAACTCCTCAGCAAAATGGAGTGGTGGAAAGGATGAACAAAACAGTCCAACAAATGGCTCGTGCTATGCTTGATGAGTCTGGAACTCCCGCAACGTTTTGGGGTGAAGCTGCATATGCTACAGTTGTTAGTCTCAATAAAACAAATGTCCGAGTGAACAACACTCAAACTCCTCATGAGCTCTGGTATGGTGAGACTCCTTCGGTAAAGCATTTCAAAACTTTTGGGAGCAAATGCTATATTAAGAATACTGATGAACAACTTGGCAAACTTGAACCTAGAGTAGATGAAGGCATTCTCCTTGGTTATTCTCCCCACAGAAAAGCATATAAGTGTTATAATAAAAGACTTGGAAGAATTGTTGATAGCATTGATGTAGTAGTTGATGAAAAAGGATACATCCCTAGGCAAGTAAATCATGAAAGTATCGAAGAGGATGAAGACTACTCTCCAAATCAAACAGATGATGAAGAAGAACCTCAAGGGGCACCAGAGGAATAGATAAGGATAGAAGAGAAGACTCCATCTAGGTATGTTCAAAAGAATCATCCAGAATCTCAGATTTTGGGGCAGAAAGAAGCAGGTGTACAAACTAGAAGAACAATTGCAGAAGCCTCAAGCTATTTGGCATTGTTCTCCTCCACTGAACCACAAAATGTAAGAGAGGCATGCAAAGATGAATGTTGCGTCAAGGCAATGGATGAAGAACTTGAGAAGATCGAAAAGAACAACACTTGGGAGTTGGTACCTAGACCAAAAGATAAGACTGTCATAGGGACAAAATGGATCTTCAAAAATAAGTTGAATGAAAATGGGGAAGTAATTAGAAACAAGGCCAGACTTGTTTGTAAAGGGTATGCTCAACAAGAAGGAATAGACTTTGAAGAAACTTTTTCTCTTGTTGCAAGACTTGAGGCCATCCGAATGTTCCTTGCATTCTCAAGCTTTCAAAAGTTTAAAGTATTTCAAATGGATGTGACATCAGCCTTTCTGAATGGAGATTTAGAAGAAGAAGTATACATTGAGCAGCTAGCGGTTTCATTATTGGAAATGATCCAAATCTTGTATGCAGACTGAAAAAGGCTCTCTGTGGTCTTAAACAAGCTCCAAGGGCTTGGTACTATCGTTTGGACAAATATCTTCATCAACAAGGTTTTTCAAAAGGATCAGCGGATATCAATCTTTATATAAAAATTGAAAATGACAAATTGCTAATACTTGTTGTGTATGTAGATGACATTATCTTTGGCAGCAATGAAGAAGCTATGAGTCAAAGCTTTGCCTTGGTGATGCAGAAAGAATTTGAAATTTCCTTGCTTGGAGAACTGACATACTTTCTTGGTTTGCAAATCCAACAAAATGAAGGCGGGATCTTCTTGTCTCAAACCAAGTATCTCAAGCAGATTTTGAAGAAATACGGCATGGAAGATGCAAAACCAGTATGTACCCCCATGGTCATAGGATGCAGCCTCAATGCAAATGATGAATCAACAGCAGTGCATCAACCAACCTACAGGTCTTTGATTGGAAGTCTACTTTATTTGACAGGTACCCGACCAGACATCATGCATGCAGTGGGAATAGTTGGAAGATTTCAGGCAAATCCAAAGGAAACTCATCTTCAGGCAGTGAAGAGAATTTTCAAATATCTTCAAGGAACTAAAAACTATGGCTTATGGTATCCTAGAGATACATATCTCACACTTCATGCTTATACATATGCAGATTGGGCTGGAAGCGTGGATGACAGGAAGAGTACAAGTGGTGGTGCATTCTTTATGGGTTCCAGATTAGTATCTTGGTTCAGCAAGAAACAGAGTTTGATTGCTTTATCTACAGCTGAAGCAGAATATGTGGTTGTTGCATCT
The DNA here is from genome assembly GCA_000404065.3 of Pinus taeda. Taxonomy (NCBI): domain Eukaryota; kingdom Viridiplantae; phylum Streptophyta; class Pinopsida; order Pinales; family Pinaceae; genus Pinus; species Pinus taeda. The sequence continues at coordinate 123,278 of APFE031442028.1, forward strand.
TGTTGCACTCAACTCCTTTGGATGATGCAGACCTTCCAGGATTTTCAAATCACTTGTACACCACCTATCTCCATCTTATGTGATAATACAAGTGCAGTCGGCATTTCAAAAAACCCAGTCATGCATTCGAAGACCAAGCACATACCAATCAAGTATCACTTTCTCAGGGAACAAGTGCTTGAACAAAAGGTCAAGTTGGAGTATGTTCCTTCTAAGGAACAAGTTGATGATATACTCACCAAACCACTACCCAGGGAGACCTTTGAATACCTCAGGAAAAATCTGGGGGTAGTTGATGCATCATCTTGTTGTTGAATCTCATTTGTTGGTTGTACGCAAGGTTCATATGGGGTATGCGCATACATTTGCTGGTTTATGGATTAGTCGAAGATCAAATGGCACAGGTTCAGGGGGAGCACATATAATGCATTGTTGGCATTATGGTAGCACAAAAGGAGAACATGGATGCTGATCTGAACATTGTTGCAATATGTCTCTATCTCTTTCATGGTCATGGTGGATTATGGTTCTTATTGAAGAAATTTATGGTGGATTATGGTGGATTATGGTGGATTATGGATCTAGTCAGGGGGAGCATTATCAGCAGAGCAAAGACTTAAGCATGTTCTCAGGGGGAGCATAACCCTTTGCCCTTGATGTCAAAGGGGGAGAATGACATTGAGGATCTTGAAGTTTCCATCAAGTCCAAAGGGGGAGATTGTTGGCATTATGATTCAGGTTTGGCGCTATGGCACAGGTGTTGTACTTGATGGCAACTCACTCAAGTGGCAAAAATCTGTTCAAGCTCTCAAAATGATGGAAATTAAGAGGTTCGCAGGTGCAACATTCAAAAGATGCGGACCCACAGGTTAGCTGACCAAGAAGTGTGGACATACTTGCAGGTTCTCCGTTCAGAAGGTGCGGACCCCAGTTCACTCACTCCAATGCATAGAAACGCACTCACGTGGGGTTTCTTATGCTTGGCCCTTGGTATTTAGCCCGTCGTTCATGATCCTATGGTTTTGGCCCGTGGTATAGGATCTAAATTACTGAACCCCGGTTTGGATCCCTTGTATTGGTTTTTGATGGTTTTGTCCCATGGTGTGGATAAGGGCTTGACTATAAAAAGGGAAGGAGATCACTTGGCTAGACACCCTTTGAAATTTGAATATCTTAAGATCTGAAATATTGGGTTATTGGTTTTTAAAAGATAGATCTAAATCAAGGTGAAATTGAAGGCGAATCTATTGACAAGTCGTGATCTCTCATGGGCATGGTCAGATCTGTGGATCTGACTATCTATGGCACATTGGAGGACGATTAATTTGACTCTATTCAGAGGTACACAGGCGATCCCCAGTGCAAGTGCGAAGGTATGCAGTGCAGCAAGAGGCGCAGGTGCGAGGGTCCACCGTGAAGCAGAAAGCGCCAGTGCGAGGTATGCAGCGCAGAGGAAAGCACAGTGCGGAGGTACGCAGAGGCACACAAGGATCAGTGTGGAGGTACGCTGTCACACAGAAAGTGTAGGTGCGGATCTGAGCTGAGGTACGCAGTTCAGTAGAAGGATAAGTGCGGAGGTACACATAGAAGCAGAAGGATCAGGTGCGGATCTACACAGTCTAGGCACAGAAGAGCTACAGATATCCGCAGGTTTATATTGGTGAAGTTGCGGACCTATTTTGAAATATTTGTTGGTTGCCTTTTATCTATTGCTGCAGTGTTCTGGGTTTAGATTTCTGGTATTGGTTTTCTGTTTACAGCATTCTGAAAAGTTGGGTGGTTCATCGGTTTGATTGTATAAGGAGATTGGTTGATTCACATGTACTTGATGACTATTTGATGTTCTTGGATCCAGTCTAAAAATTAATGAAACGAGGTCCTTAAAGAAGTAAAAGAGCTAAGGGGGGTGTAGCTCCCTTCCAGGAGAGACTGGAAAACGAGAGAGAGTTGTAGCTCTCTGCAGGTTGCAGCCTACGTACTGGTAAAGGACTGCACTAGTACAAAATCATTGTAAAAGAAGTTTCTAATTGAAAGAAGATAGAGACATATTGCAGCAGGTGGTTTTCACCCACATTGGGTTTCCACCTTATATCTGGTGTTCTTGGTGTGACTATCTGTTTTTCTTGTTTCATGCTCATTATTATATGTTACTAACATACAAGTTAATGATTAATATCTGAAGATTAAATTAAGTATAAATCAGGAAGACATATTGAAAAGAATTTGATAATACTGATTCACCCCCCCCCCTCTCAGTATTATTTCCAACAATTGGTATCAGAGCAGGTCCTTCTGAAGAAGCTTTATCACTTGAAGGAAGATCTTTCATTATGAGCAACTACGAGAGGGAAGCATCAATCAGGCCACCGGTTTTTGATGGGTCAAACTTCGTATATTGGAAAGTAAGAGTTACTGCCTATCTTCAATCTCTGGGTACAGAAGTCTGAGATATCATAGATACAGGGTATACTTTTCCTTCAACAACTCCCACAGATCCAGCTGAGAAGAAGAAATATGAAACAAATGCAAAGGCGGTCAATACTCTATTTGGATGTCTATCGCAATCAGAATTTGTCAAAGTTATGCAGTATAAATCCGCAAAGGAAATATGGGACAAGATTGTTCTAAGTTATGAAGGAGATGATCAGGTAAAACGAGCAAAACTTCAAACCCTAGGAATTCAGTATGAAAATCTCAGGATGTACATTGATGAAAGTGTGGCTAACTATTTTCTTCATGTAGATGAGATTGTTAATTGTATGAAAAATTTGGGTGAAGAAGTAAAAGAGGCTGTTGTGGTTGAAAAAGTTCTAAGATCTTTGTTCCCTAGGTTTGAATCTAAAGTTTCTGTAATAGAAGAAAAGGAGAATCTTCAAAACCTTAAAATGTCACAGCTGCATGGAATTCTAACTGCTTATGAAATGAGGAAAGGATGACCATCAGACAGGAGAGAAGTTGCCTTCAAGGCTTTCGGCAAAGGAGACTACTATGAGTCAGGACACATATCTTTTTTTTTCTCGGTAAAATTAATCTATTATTTACAAAAACAGGATACAATTACATTCTTGTTGTCAAAAAACCCAGCTACCTGGAGAGTTTAGCAGCGCATAGCAGCAACATGCTCAGTTTAGGACAAACAGGCAATCATCTACCCAAAAAATTCCCTTGCAGGGGAGTTCCAAAAACACAGAGACCCGACCTGGACATAGTAACCCTTAGACCACCGGCCTGGACATAAAGCGTCGACCTGGACACCGAGCGTCAACCAAAAAAAGTTCCCTCGCAGGGGAGTTCCAAAATCACAGAGCACCGACCTGGGCACAGTGACCCTTTGAACACCAACACCATGACACATATACCCATAAACAACAAGACACATTGACACTTGGACTTGTTGACACAAAGACATATTGACCAAATTTCTTCAAAACGAGCCACGTAACCTGGAGCACAGACACGACTAGTCCTCCGGTACCTCCTCCACGATCCTACACCATCCATACTCCTCTGCTTCCTGCTTTGGAACCTCCTCTGCAGCCTCCATGACAGGTTCTTTTCTAGCATCTGCCTTCTGGCCAACAGTATCACCCAAATCCTTCACTGGAATAGTAGAGGGCATTTCCATCGCTCTCCTAGGTTTAGCAGGTGGAGAATTCTCCCTTTGTGCACTAGACTCGCCCTCTTCCTGAGCTTCCTCGATGAAGAGCACAAAGACATGTGCATTGATTCTGGGGCGGTTCAGGGAGGCATTGAAGGTGAAAACTGCAGAACCGAAGGATGGCAAGGAAGAGGTCCCCGAAGGTTTGGCTGGTAAGAATGGGCTTGGCCTGAGAGTCGTAAACGGGTAGTGACAGTCACAATGGAAATGGAGGGATGTGTTCTCTACAGCAGAAGGGCGTGAAGACCCGCCAAGGGACGAGCCGCGTCGACTGAGAATTTGTTGGCGAACCATGGTTGCAGGGGAGTGCAGGGCCAAGATGGTGCTTGAGCGACACAGAAAATGAATTGCTGGCTGGGGATGGTATGCAGCAGATTGAGGAGGGTTCAATGAGACAGAGATGAGCCCTGCATAGAGACGGAGGCTAGGAGCAGTCCAGGAAGCCGGGGGAGTGGAGGTGGCCTGAGAGTGCAGACCCAGCTTCCAGCTCCACAGCAACAGTGAGACCTCAACCCAACCCTGAATTAGCATGGCGAAATATTTGCTTCTTCCCTTACTAATATGAATTCCTCTACCTCGAATCCCACCCGCATTTACTGTGGCTCCCATAAGAGCCGAAGGGCCGAACCCTGTGTTGCAGTCGACGGTGGGAGCGTAAATGCTCCTGTGCTGGATGCGTATGTTGATGTACCAGCACCGTCGACATTGAACGCCTTCCCATGTGGACATGGCGCAGGGGCGCATGGTGGGCAGGTGGCTCACGCTGCTTTCCCATACCATCTCATAACTGCCAAAGGTTGTCACCCGCATCTGGGGGAGTCAGGACACATATCAGATGAAGAAGAAGAATCAAATTTTGTCAAAAATCTTCAACGGGGTGCTGGACGATTCCGAGGTAAGTTACCTTTCAAATGCTTTGCTTGTGGA
>APFE031442028.1:131703-145484 GCA_000404065.3 Pinus taeda
TCTACTTTATTTGACAGGTACCTGACCAGACATCATGCATGCAGTGGGAATAGTTGGAAGATTTCAGGCAAATCCAAAAGAAACTCATCTTCAGGCAGTGAAGAGAATTTTCAAGTACCTTCAAGGAACTCAAAACTATCGCTTATGGTATCCTAGAGATACAGATCTCACACTTCATGCTTACACAGATGCGGATTGGGCCGGAAGCGTGGATGACAGGAAGAGCACAAGTGGTGGTGCATTCTTTATGGGTTGCAGATTAGTATCTTGTTTCAGCAAGAAACAAAGTTCGATTGCTTTATCTACTGCTGAAGCGGAATATGTGGTTGCTGCATCTTGCTGCACTCAACTCCTTTGGATGATGCAAACCTTGCAGGATTTTCAAATCACTTGTACACCACCTATCTCCATCTTATGTGATAATACAAGTGCAATCAGCATTTCAAAGAACCCAGTCATGCATTCAAAGACCAAGCACATGCCAATCAAGTATCACTTTCTCAGGGAATAGGTGATTGAACAAAAGGTCAAGTTGGAGTATGTTCCTTCTAAGGAACAAGTTGCTGATATTCTCACCAAACCATTGCCCAGGGAGACCTTTGAATACCTCAGGCAAAAGCTGGGGGTAGTTGATGCATCATCTTGTTGTTGAATCTCATATGTTGGTTGTACGCGAGGTCTATATGTTGTATACGCGTACATTTGCTGGTTTATGGATTGGTTGTAGATCAATGGCACAGGTTCAGGGGGAGCACATATAATGAATTGTTGGCATTATGGTAGCACAGAAGGAGAACATGGATGTTGATCTGAACATGGCTGCAATATGTCTCTATCTATTTCATGGTCATGGCCGATTATGGTTCCTCTTGAAGAAATTTATGGTGGATTATGCATCTGGTCAAGGTGAGCATTACCAGCAGAGCAAAGTCTTAAGCATGTTCTCAAGGGGAGCATAACCCTTTGCCCTTGATGTCAAAGGGGGAGAATGACATTGAGGATCTTTAGGTTGCCATCAAGTCCAAAGGGGGAGATTGTTGGCATTATATGACGTTGAGGATCTTGAGGTTGCCATCAAGTCCAAAGGGGGAGATTGTTGGCATTATGATTCTGGTTTGGCTCTATGGTACAGGTGTTGTACTTGATGGCAACTCACTCATGTGGCAGATCTCAGTTCGGGCACTCAAAATCATGGAATTAAGGTACCCATAGGTAATCCTAGAAGAAGCTGCAGACCCGCAGGTACGTCGACTAAGGAGTGCGGACATGCACGCAGGTTCTCCATTCAGTAGGTGCGGACCCCAGTTTCACTCTCTCCCAATGCAGAAAAGCGCGTGCACGTGGGAATATTTATGAATGGTTCATGGTATTTAGCCCAACATATTTGATCCTATGGTTTTGGTCCGTGGTTTTGCATCTACAAATATTGATCCAAGGTATTGGGTTCATGGTATTGTGTTATTATGGTTTTGGACCATGGTATTGTTAAAGGCTTGCCTATAAAAAGGAAAGGAGATCTCTTGGCCACACACTTGTGAAATTTGAATATCTTAAGATCTGAAATTTTGGGTGATTGATTTTAAAATCTAGATCTAAATCAAGGAAAAATCTAAAGGCGAATCTATTGATAAATCGTGATCTCTCGGGTGCATGAGCAGATCTGTGGATCTGACTGATTGTGGCACATTGGAGGACTGTTAATTTGGCCCTAATCAGAAGTTCGCAGGAGATCCGAAGGCGCAGTGCGGGGGTACGCAGTGCGGAAAAAGGCGCAGTGCGGGGTACGCAGTACAGCAAAAGGCGCAGTGCGGGGAGCACGCAGCAGAGAAAAAGGATCAGTGCGAGGTACACAGGCAAGAAGAAGGCACAGTGCGGATGTACGTTGTAAGGCATACGGTAAAGGTGTGGATCTGAGCAGAAGTACGCAGAGCAGAAGAACGACCAATGTGAACCTGCGTAGTTTAGACTAAGAAGAGCTGCGGATATACGCAGGCCCCTGTTGGTGAAGTTGCGGACTTATCTTGAAACATTTGTTGACTGTCTTTTATCTATTGCTGCAGAATTCTGGGTTTAGATTTCTGGTATTAATTTTCTGTTTATAGCATTATGAAGAATTGGGTGATTCATTGGTTGATTCTATAAGGAGATTGGGTGATTTGCATGTACTTGATGATTATTTGATCTTCTTAGATCCAGTTTGAAAATTCATGAAACGTGGTCCTTTAAGAAGTAAAGAGCTAAGGGGGTTGTAGCTCCCTTCCAAGAGAGACTGGAAAACGAGAGAGAGTTGTAGCTCTTTGTAGGTTGCAGCCTGTGTAATGGTAAAGGATTGCACCAGTACAAAATCATTGTAAAAGAAGTTTCTAACTGAAAGAAGATAGAGACATACTGTAGCAGGTGGTTTTCACCCACATTGGGTTTCCACCTTATATCTGGTGTTCTTTGGTGTGACTATCGGTTTGTCTTGTTCCATGCTCATTATTATATGGTACTGACATACAAGTTAATGATCAATATCTGAAGATTAAATTAAGTATAAATCAGGAAGACATATTGAAAAGAATTTGATAATACTGATTCACACCCCCCCCCCCTCTCAGTATTATTTCCAACACAGTGCAGCCCAACCTTGCGAATTGAGGTCTTTTCTCAACCTCCAATGTTTGATTTATGCCTTGGCCATTAACACCAATTCCTTCTTCTTCCTTGTACCTCATCTCGGTAAGGAGTCTCATGTTTTTCCTATAATGGGTACTTCCATAGTTCCAACAAAAATTATACTATTTGAGGAGAAATCAACATATTTTACCTCCAATGTCGATTTGGAAAGAATCAATGAGGGCTTCTCATCATCTGTCATCAGTGGTTCATTGGTTGTTTTGGCGCATTCCCCAACCTCCTTCCTGACATACCCAAGTCCTTCTTGACAGGGTAATTCTTCTACTTTTATGGGGTTTACAATGCCCTGGCCATCAATATCGAGGCCCTTCCCCTCATACTTCATTCTCCTTAATAGTTTGGAGCTGATTCTTGTGGTATGATTTTCAAAAACGGTGAAATCGACACCAGGAAAAATACATGGAGTCGAAGAATTACTTCTTACCTCATGGGGGTCATGTTGCAGCTTTTCCAAGGCCTCTTCCTTGGCTCACAACTCGTGTAGCAACCTTTGTTTCTCCTCTTTCTCTTCCCATAGTAGCCTTCTTAATTCAATGTTTTCTTCTTGAAGTCTCTGGTTAATCTCCCCATTCGAGGAAGGTGATGAATAAGATGCATAAGCACCTAAATATGTGGATGGCACATCGCTCTCCGATCTATATGTCTCCTCGTATCTTCTTTTCTCATATGCTTCATACATGTTTTCCACCATTTTTGACATTCGCAGGAAGGTCTCATGCATTTCTTTATCATTCTCCATGGATGCAGATTCAGTCATTCATGTTCGCAACTCTTAACAACAACAAGACCGCTTCTCTTCCTAACGAGCTTCAACATCTGACATGTCTCCTCTTTATGATGCACGTCCTCTGAGGCTTATCTCTAGCTAGCTCACTCATGAAATTCGCAACAACTAAGCCTTGCTCTGATACCGCTTGATCTAGGATTTTTTTGCTTATAGATGCATCATAATTACATGTAACAGAGAACTTAAAAAACATAGAAACTTACGAATATAAAAATACATAATCAGGCATGAGATCAAGATACAGAGATTTGATTATGGAGTTCATCCAATTTTGACTACATCTCTAGGCCTTGCTCAATAGTGGGGAGGCCTTCATTCATTAAATGGCATGAAAAGAGAAGAAGTACAAGAAGATTTTACATAAACACCCTTATACCTCCAATTTGGAATATAGATGACAAATGGACAACCAAAATCTAGAAATAGACAACACCATTGACTTCCCAATGAAAAATCATGCAAAATCTCCTATTCAAACACCTAATTCAAATAAATGAAGCTTCTCCATCCTCTCGAAACCTTCTGATCTCTGAGGTAAGGTTTCGACCACCTGCCAGGAGCACATGTTGCTTCTCTACTCTGTAAATATACTACTCTCTACTACCCTCTCTTTATTGTTGTGCGTGTAGCCGACTTTATATTTTGGTGAGAAGATTCCTTCATAAACCGAGTAGTTTCATCAAAGGACAAGTTTACCAAATGGTTTGTTTCAATAATCGGCATATTATTCTGAAGACAGCTCGTAGTTGTTTCAAACAGAGGGTCTCGGGCCTGGAATAATATGCAGGTAACAAGCTTGTCGAACAACGAAAACCTGCCATCGAAAACAATTCACAAACCATTTCACATTGAATCCATTAAACCGGTGGACTAATATAAAGAATCAGCGCTTTACTCCTTAACTGATGAGATAATACAGAGAATCGGTGTATTTCCCCGAACTTGACAGCTTTATCATTGGCAACCATAGTCTATCGATGCCACAAATCACAATCGAAGAACCAAGGGTGATTCTCCACAGTGGTCATTGCAATATGCAATGGGCGATGTACGAACCGACAAACTCGTCAGAACTATTAACTACAACCCATAACTATATCGCATCCGGGATCCATCACAATTCGCAATCAGCGTAGCTAGGGGGTAAAATATATACGGGACTATGTGTTGTGCAATATGCGATTGTGATATCGCAATCACAACCCTAACTATCAGGGGCCAATTCTATAATCGTTGTTCCTAGCGATCTGTGATTAAAATTATCGCATCACAACCCGGTACGTTGGGGGTCGATTTCTTTAATGATGTGTTGCCTCCGATTTGTGATTACGATATCTCAACCCGGTGGTGATGGGGGATGATTTCTTTAACCGTGGACCTATTCCTTTTGCGATCTATGAAATGCGGCGCCAATGGCGGCCTACCACTTGGAACTTCCCCATTCATTGAAGTTCTGCCATGTCATTTTTATTCCTGCCATCGGTCCAAGTCAAACTTGAACTTTGATTTTCCATAACTTCTTCATAGGAGCTCGGATTCGAGTGTTGTTCACATCGTTAGAATTAGGATGATGACCACTTCGATCTGAAGCTAAGTTTATCAAGATTTTGCCACTATGAAGTTTGAGCCTTTTTTACCATGCCACTGGTACTTTTTAGAGATCCACCTGGATCAATCCTCCTGGATCCTCTTGGATTAGTTAGTTAATAGAAAATAGATTAGTTTTTAAGTATGATTTTTTGGAAAGTTTTTCTGTTAATTTTCTAATCTAATTTGTCTAGAATCTGGTAGGGATTCATTGAAATCACAAGTTTGACTGGTGAAATCTTACAATTAAAGTCCCCAAGGGGATTTTGAGAGTGTTGAATCCATATATGAAGTTGAAAAAACCAATTTAAACAAGACAAATCAAGATTTGACCACAAATTTTTCCACTAGTTTTCACCTAAAAATTTACCAAAAACTCTAAATAGTGTCACTTAAAAACTAATCCAAAATAGAGAATTACCTCACAAAAAAACCTCATTAACTACTATCTATTGATTAACCAACCAACAACACTAATAGAGACTTGTCGTCCCTTTCTTGTTTATGCCAGAGGGAATAATCTCATCATTGCATCTCATTTTCTCATTATTTTATTTGTAGTTTCCACAACATGACTGAAAATAAATTTTGAAAATCCTTTTAAACTTTGAATAACAAGATTATTAATATTGATTTAAAAAAAAAAAACCATTTCCTTGACAAAGTCTCTTACGATTTCCTTGAGGTATAGTCTTACAGTTTTAGACGAGTTGTTATAATTTTGAATATCAAAATTGTTAAATTTAAATTTTTTAAAGTACAAAAAATAATAATTATTATTTATTTTAATAGTGATACGCTGTATACTACCAAATTTCATAGTTACATTTTTTTGATATAGAATAGAATTCAACTTTGAACTTGGTAACAATGATTAGGGTTTCTAAGTTTCTTGCTATAGTTTTATCTTTCAGCGTAGAGCCAACCTCTTCCCTACATGGATATCCATGTCCAACTCTGTATCCATAACAAGATACAAAAAATTTATTCAGAGAAAGCCAACCGATATAGTACAACAACGCACTCCTTTCTATGAAGAATATATCTGCGGAACTTCTCTTACTAAAGCATTGAAGTTGGAAGCAATGTGTAATGGTAAATGAATAGAGGCATAAGAATATACCATTATGATATTCTGCTAAAAGATATCATATATTTTGTGCAACTCGTTAGACAGCTTATAACATTAGTCTATTTGGGACAACATTTTAGGCAACATACTTTTTGTATGGCAACCCCAACCAAATGAAATGAACTTTTGCATAGAATGTCCTTTATTCCTTTCGATTTCACGAAGACCACATGAAGGAAATTTCACTATGATTGGAAGGGTGCACTGGCATATTTTATTGTCTAATTATAAGACCATGTTGCTCCTTATGACATTTATCATCCTGTCTAGTACGCCCCAAAAAATTGATGGGTAGCAGGGTCTTATGTTCAGTCACAGGAGTAGCCTTCTTCAAGAAAAGGGGCACACAAGCTGGAAATCCAAGCTAAAAACCAACCTCTTCTCTTATTATTGAGCATACCCAAAATATTTTGTTAACACATACTGTAATAATAGTTGAAAATAGGAATATATTGCAGCTAGATCGACCACAAAATACGCCAAGAGTTTGTTATGAGAGTTGAGAAAACTACACCCTAGTGAGCATTTCAAATGATAATGTTTCTTGAAAATAGAACAAAAATACCGAAAAATAGCTATAAACATAGTTACTTCTAACAATAGAATAAAATTACCAGAAAAGTTGTTGTGAACACTTGATGAAGATATCCAAAAGTATTTGCACAAAGAAATGGGTGCACTCCAACCTCAAAGGCGCATATCATTATCAATGGTTCCATGTTTTTGAAAGGTGGTCCGTGTGGCTTAACCCTTTAGAATTTTCAGAGGATAGTCTATCTAGTCCAACTCCTACTAGCATAATTGTATTATGCATGTTTGTAGATAGAAATGGATCCCCAAAATGTATGGCTTTATCACCCTGAAACCTCCTTATAAGTATTTAGGTGTTTCAGCAATGCCATGGAACCATAGTTATATTTCATTCAATCTCTTTTTTGTGTTCATAGCTGGTATGGGAGAAAATTTGAGTAAAGAAAGGTCAAATGTTCGAAAGCCAAAGAAAACATTATGGCTCTCATTATTGATGTAGGGAGGGGGATCCCATGTGATCACCTTTTGGTTCGATGATGTATCATTCCTGATGTACATTTGTATTGTATCACAGTGAAATGTGATACACATTTACCCCAAAAATAACATTAAAAAAGTCATTGGTATGAAACAACAAGCTATTTGATAATTGCATAATATTTTGGATTCCTTACAGGAATCTTTTGGCAATTGATTTTATCTTCTTCTCTTTCCATTATGCATTATAACCATATTGATTGAATTTAAATGAAATGTAGTTATACACTTCTTGACCAAGTACCCATTGAAGAATTTTGCAATAATTAATTCTTATTTTTCTCAAACTCCTCCTTTCATTTTGCATTGGATTCATATTAATTGAACCAATAGATACATTCCTATTTTTATGTTGGGATTATCCTGTCCTTGATTGTTCTTGTAGGATGATGAGTGACTATAAACTGGAGATGTTGAACAATGGAATGCATGAATTCAATGTGGAATTTCATGAACCTCAAGAAAATATGTAAACATCCCTATTATAGACCTATAAAATACATATTGTGTATTTCATCCATCTTTGCAACATGTATGTATGGCTATAATATTTGTGTGGTTTACTTCTTTTCCCTAGAAAGCACTCTTTCTTTTACTTTGGTACATATGAAATTGAAAATTATAACAATACTTTTGTTTTTTCATGGTACATCTCCAAGGTAATCTCTATACTTAGATATTAATTATAATCATGGGTGAGTTCCTCCAGCTTTGTAGTCTACAGGAGTTTAAGTTAAAATAATCCAAACTATAAATTAATAAGTTGATGCAGCCTATAAAATAAACTCCCAGTTGTTCAAGATACCAATTGATGTGTTCTTTCCCGAGTAACCCAATTTTATCACGATAGTTATCACAAAGGCATAATTATCTTGGTATGACTTTCAAAAAATATCACATCAGCAACAAACTCTAAATATTTCAAGTCCAATTAAACCTTGGATTGCTTGGATGGTTTTGTAGAAAAAAGGGGCCATTTTAAACTCTGAAAATCTAGCCTATAAGCCCAATGTTTACTATCAACAATTGAAACTTTCCAACAAACCAATCCGACATGCATACCAAATATGAGGGCAGTGGAGGCTCAAAATGTCCTTTGAAGCGTAGGAGTAATTGTTTCGTCTCTATTAGCCTGGATATTGCTTTTGTCAAAGCCACCAGTTTGGACATTGATAACTAAGATATAAAACCTTTGAATATATTATAATTTAATATAGTATAGTTCTTACCATAACATTGGTAATGTAGATGACTTCACCTATTCCATTTATCTATAAATTCCCATTTCTATAGGAAAAACAATGAATACTATGCAAATACGACATGTCATATTCTGATAATCTAGAATCCGTTTGTCAACATAAATCTTATGGAATACATGATAACAAGGCAGGCAACAAATTTCCTTTCCTCCATGAAATTTCCTTAAGCACATGACACACTCACTAACATCATCACCATCAGAAATAGAACAAGAACAAGATGACGAGGATGATGTCACTTGAAAGAGTGAAACAGGGAGCTTATCTCCCATTCTATTTGCAATTTCTTTAGTGGTCATGGGAAACTCTTCAAGCCTGGAGCCCAATTCACAACTTCTTCTTCAGCTTGTGCGAATGACCTATAAGATAATAGCAAGCCCAATATGCTGCAAGTTATTAATAATGTTTATCTAGACATAATATTGTCTGACATACCCATATATGCATGCTACATACTTGTCCTTCAACAAGTATATCAAAAACAACTAATGCATCTTCTCTAGTATTTTAAAATTTCCAACATTCCATAGAGAATATAAGAAATAGAATAAACAACTAGATTGAAATAGAATGTAATTCTAGATTAATAAGAAATAGAAAAATACAAATTTATGATGGATTTTCATCATATATAAGAAATACAAATCATATCCTTTCCCTTGCAGGATAATATCTCACATCGTTGCCTGTAATATTCCATATGAAAGAGTGAAACATGTAATTAAATTGCTTTTTTAGCAAATCCATTTATGTGGATTCTACTAATTGGTGAATTAAGATTTTTGTGGATTCTGCTAATTGGTGAATTAAGATTTTGAGGTTGGGCTACCCTTTCAACTTTTTTGAATACTTTGCATGTCCCGTTAAATCACTAGTGATTTGGGAAGCTGATGATATCTTTGCATAAAGATGGATTTCTCTGATTCATATAAGCATCCTTTTTACAAAGAAAAACCTATTTCCCTAAAAAAATCATAGTTGGGCTATCCTCTCAACTTTTTGGAAGACTTTGCATGTCCCGTTAAATCCCCGGGATTTGGGAAGCTGATGATATCTTTGCATAAAGATGGCTTTCTCTGATTCATATAAGTATCAATTTTAAAAGGGAAAACCTATTTCCCTAAAAAAATCATTGGGCTAGCCTTTCAACTTTTTCGAAGACTTTGCATGTCTCGTTAAATCACTAGTGATTTGGGAAGCTGATGATATCTTTGCATAAAGATGGCTTTCTCTGATTCATATAAGCATCCTTTTTAAAAAGAAAAACCTATTTCCCTAAAAAAAAATCTTTTTAAAAAGAAAAACCTATTTCCCTAAAAAAAAATCACAGTTGGGCTATCCTCTCAACTTTTTTGAAGACTTTGCATGTCCCGTTAAATCCCCGGGATTTGGGAAGCTGATGATATCTTTGCATAAAGATGGCTCAACTTTTTTGAAGACTTTGCATGTCCCGTTAAATCCCCGGAATTTGGGAAGCTGATGATATCTTTGCATAAAGATGGCTCAACTTTTTTGAAGACTTTGCATGTCCCGTTAAATCCCCGGGATTTGGGAAGCTGATGATATCTTTGCATAAAGATGGCTTTCTCTTATTCATATAAGCATCAATTTTAAAAGGGAAAACCTATTTCCCTAGAAAAATCATTGGGCTATCCTTTCAACTTTTTTGAAGACTTTGCATGTCCCGTTAAATCCCCAGGGATTTGGGAAGCTAATGATATCTTTGCATAAAGATGGCTTTCTCTGATTCATATAAGCATGATTTTAAAAAAGAAAAACCTATTTCCCCAGGGATTTGGGAAGCTTATGATATCTTTGCATAAAGATGGCTTTCTATGATTCATATAAGCATGATTTTTAAAAAGGAAAACCTATTTCTCTAAAAAAAATCATAGTTGGGCTATCATTTCAACTTTTTTGAACACTTTACATGTCCCATTAAATCCTGATGTGGCCCGTCCACGTGGCCCCTCTCCAACTCACCTACCCACGGTACTTGCGGATTTGTTATGTTGATTATAGTTGATTTACAATCGTTTGGCTCGGTCCGAATTTAATTGTGGCAGTACTTACCTACCTACCTTCCGGTACCTTGCCCCTTCTCCGGCTAACACCTGTCTGCCTCGATTAAGTTGCAACCCTAATCCTCCCGTTCCTCCTTTTGTTGATTCATTTCACGCTCATTGTCATTTGGCACTGTGAACTCGCTGCTCTGCAACTTGGTTTCGAGCTCGGCTCTGTCTTGGAGAAACCAGTCGATACTTGGTCGTTTTTTGATGGTTTTCTTGCCTGAATACTTGGTTTTCCACCGTGGTTCCGCCTGTTCACTTGTTTCTCGTATGCGTTGGTAAGGGGTAACTCTGTCCGTGGTTTTGTTATTGAATTCTTCTCTGGTTTCTCTGTCGGCTTGTTCTCTGTCTGAGCTTTTGGTTTGCTTGGTCACATGCTGTGTCTTTGTGGTCGTTTCTCCATATGGATGGTTTCATTGTGCTCAGAAGCAATGTATGCTCGATGGTCTGCAACAGCTGGTGTCGGACATTCAACTGATCGATCTGGTAAGTTTAGCTCTCTGCTATATTTTCGTTTCTACTTCTTGAGTATTTACTGACCAGTTTGGCCCCTCTATGGTCAGGTATGGTCTCGGTGAACAAGGAAACCGTTCACCTACAGGTGTGGTAACTACCCTCTCTGTTAATCCTCGTTTCTTTACTTATTGCATTTCTTTTCTGGTGAAGTTATGGCATCGTATTTGAGTCAGGGTTTTGTCTCTCCTTCAAACCCTAACATGGTTGCATTTTGTCATTGCAGGTGACGGCTCTGTGGTCATACGCAACAGGCTACGGCTTCATGCTCCCGGGTAGCTCTGTGCCTTCTGTGTTTTGTTGTTTTTATGAGCTAGGTTTACCTGTAGCTTCGCATGGTCTCATACCCTAGGAACCCTGTTGGTCCTTGGCCATGTATGGCATTTCGTGTCTGTATTTTATTACTGTAGGATATGGGCTTTATATATTCTGTGGTCACGCCTGTGTAGTATATGGGTCTTGGATATTCTTTTGTCACGCCTGTTTAAGGGCGGAAAGGGCTCGACCCTTGTTACGAATTCGGTTGTAAACTCTTTATTTGATTCAGACCTGCAATTGTAATATATATATATGCGTTGGAAATTTCAATTTCGTATTCAGTTCTTATGGGTTTAGTCTCTTACCCGGTTTCGACCTGGGAAACTCAAGCTCTTCGCTTCACTTTCCGTTTGCTTTGCTGTTGTCTTACATGCTCTTCGCTTCACTCTCTGTTTGCTTTGCTGTTGTCTTATCTGGCGTCGCTGTGCGCTCAGTTGTGTGGGATACTCTCTGTAGATCCACCTGCACTGTCACTTGCTATGCAATGGTTTACATATATTTGATTCTATATTAATGCCTCTCGGTAACGATATTGTTTGTTACAATAATTTACACAGAACTTCTATTTCTCAGAAATATGAATTGTACAGAACGTAAATGCTTTGTCTATACATTCATTTGTGCACAGGAATTTCTAAATGAAGGAAAAAGGGAAAAAAAATCTCTTTCTGTTTCTTGTAATATTATTTCTCTGTTGCTTAGCTGCCAAACCTCTGTAGGATTTCGGTTTTTGCCATTTATACATTTTGAGGTGATTCGGTAGATAACTGTCAGCAGTTACCTTGTACAATTGGTTATTAAATTATGTTTTCTCGTTTCCAGTTTCTATTCGACAGTTTATAAAACCGACTTTGCCTATCTGTCACTACGGTCCCACAAAGGGTGATTGAATACGTTATTTGCACTAATCTAATTTATTAACTACAATTAATTACTGATAGCTACAGTAAAGTAACTAAGTAAGATTTCCCAACAGAAACTAAACAGACTGTGATTGACCTTGCAAGAAAAATAAAATGAAACTGTAAAAAAAAAACCTGACAGTCTTGCTGTCCATTCTGGAACTGTTTAACCTTCCCAGTCTTTTTCTGAAACTCTATCCTCCTGTCTCGGTCTTCGCCCTGTTGACCAGATGCTCCTGCATCAGGCTGCCGGGGTAAAAGAGAGATCTCATGGCTCTGTTCCATGAGCTCCTCCACCGAGTAGCCTGCCTTTCGAATCTGTGTTTCGTCGAGCCAGGAACTGTCCTCCATTGGACGGTCCTTCCACTTGACGAGATAACGCAGATATTCCTTTCTGCGCGTCCTCTTGGCTACCTGTGTGCTGATGATTCCTTCAATTTCATGAGTCTTAACTGATGGTAGCTGTTTCTTCCAAAGACTTCTCTCGAACTGGGTGTCCCATTGTGGCTGTACCATGTTTTTGTCTTCTGCCTGGGCATGATATGGGAACAGGTCTGCCACGTTGAATATGGGCGATATGCCTATATCAGGTGGCAGCTGAATTTCATATGCATTCGCTGAAAATTTGCGAAGGATTTTGCATGGGCCGATTTTCTTAAACTTCAACTTATTGTACGTTCCCTTAGGAAATCTTTCCCGACGCAAATGCGCAAGCACTTCGTCTCCAACCTCGAAATGTACCTCACGCCGTTTGATATCTGCATGCTGTTTATATTTCTGCGTGCTGTCCTGCAACTTCATTTTAACTTTCTCGTGCAGTTCGCTCATTTCCTCGGCAAAATCTTTCCCGTCTGCACTCCTCCTTTCCAGCTGTCCTAAGTCCCGTAATTCATGTACTCATCGCGGATGCATACCATATAAGATCTGGAATGGGCTTAGGCCAGTGCTCCGATTAGGCGAATTGTTGTAAGCGAATTCGGCCTGGGCCAGAGCTCGATCCCACAATCGTGAGTTTTCCCCTGTCAAACTCCGCAATAAATTGCCCAAACTTCTATTAACTACTTCCGTCTGTCCATCAGTCTGCGGGTGATACGTGGAACTGAAATTTAACTGTGTGCCCAGCCTTTTCCACAGGGTGCGCCAGAAATGCCCCGTAAATTTCACATCCCTGTCTGAAACTATAGTCCTCGGTAAGCCATGTAATCGAACTACTTCTGTGAAGAAGAGGTGTGCCACATAGGTGGCGTCGCTAGTCTTCCGGCATGGAATGAAATGAGCCATTTTGGAAAATCTATCCACCACCACCATCACTGAATCATATCCCCGCTGCGTTCTGGGCAATCCCAGGATAAAGTCGATACTGACTGAATCCCAAGGTCTGCTTGGAATTGGTAGGGGCGTATATAACCCAGCATTCTGGCTATACCCTTTCGCCAGTTGGCAGATTTTACATCTGGTTACATA
>APFE031442029.1:0-17185 GCA_000404065.3 Pinus taeda
ATTCTAGAAGAATATTTTGTTTGAATTGGGAATTCTTACAGAGGTATAAGCGATCTTTGTACCATAACGAATCATTTTTCCAGCTAAATGTATCAGATGTACTGGAATATTGTTGTAACTTTCGAATAAGTGCCCACACTCCTTCATCATTCTTCTGTTCCTCCCTTGCTTCATTTACCCAATCTGGTTGGATAATAGAAATGCTGCACAACAGTGCTTCCACACCCTCATCCTTTCTTGAGAGTGCATATGCCACAAAAATTTTCTTCCATTTTTTGTACCTGATCTCAAAGTCATAACCCAACATCTTTGTGACCCATTTCTGTTGCTCTTTAGAGGATAATCTTTGTTCTAAAAATTATTTAAGGCTATCATGATCCGTTTTTACCTTGAAGTGTCTTCCCATTAGGTAGGGTCACCATTTCTTAAGTGCATGTAGTATTGCCAACATTTCCTTCTCATAAATAGCTTTGTGTCAATAATTTCCCTTCATTGGATGACTTTTGAAAGCGACTGGTCTTTCATCTTGCATTAAAACAGCACCAATTCCATTTCCTGAAGCATCACATTCCACAATAAAGGTTTTTGTGAAGTCTGGTGTAGCTAAGATCGATGCTTGCCACATTGCCTCTTTAAGATGTTTGAAGACCTTTGTTGCTTCTGGAGTCCATGAAAATGCATCTTTCTTCGATAATGTTGTTAGAGGTGCTGCTATTTTCCCATAATTCTTAACAAACTTGCGATAATTCCCTGTCAACCCGAGAAATCCTCGCAAATGCATTGTGGGTGTGGGGATTTTCCATTCCTTATTGGTTTTAATTTTGCTAGGGTCTACCTTAACTCCTTCATCAGATACAATATGACCCAGATATTCCACCTCTTCTACTCCAAAGAAATATTGGGATCTTTTTGCATATAATTGTTTCTCCTCCAATAGTTGTAGCACCCTGTCAACATGCTCAACATGATCCTTCCAAGACTTGTTGTAGATTAGTATATCATCAAAAAATACTAACAGAAATTTTATAAGGAAGGGTTTGAAAATGGAATTTATCGAACCTTGAAATGTAGAAGGTGCATTGGTAAGGCCAAAAGGCATGACCAAAAACTCATAGTGACCCTCATGAGTTCTAAATGCTATTTTTAGAATGTCTTCAGTCTTTATTTGGATTTGGTGATATCCTAAACGAAGATCCAACTTGGTGAAGTAAATTCGTCCATGCAATTCATCCAATAATTCATCAATGACGAGAATGGGAAACTTATCTTTAATAGTGAACTTGTTGAGGTCCCCATAATATGAACACATGTGCCATGATCCATCCTTCTTATGCATCAATACTACTGGAGCAGAGAAAGAACTTTAACTAGGTTGAATTATACAAGCCTCTAGCATTTCTTCAACCATACGTTCAATTTCACTCTTTTGGGCACACGGATATTTGTACCGCCTGATGTTTGGAGGAACACTTCCTGGAATCAAATTAATAGCATGATTATGATCACAAATAGGTGGGAGACTTTTGGGAGTCTCAAATAACATGGAATGATTTTCCAAGAATTTTTGGAGATCTGGAGAAATAGATGATTTTGTTGTGGAAACTTCTAGCGAACAAAACCATGCAATTACACCTCGTTGTTCCTTTTTTAGTAAAAATCCTAGAAAAAGACAAGGAAGAAGAGGAGAACCCCCGATCAGGGTGTAGCAATATGGAGGAGGTAGGTCAACGGAGATGGGACTGGGAAGTGGTAGGCAATGTCCACACGAGTGCAAGGACATGGAGTGGGAAGTGGAGGGAGAGGATAGGGCGAAGGGCAGGTGGATGGACAGGGCAGGGAAGGAGCAGACCAGGAAAGCAGGCCGATCGAGATAGGAAATGAAGACAACAAGGATGGGAGGGGGCCAGCGAGAGTGTGGGTAGGAGGACGCCAACAAGTGGCAAGACGAGGGAAGAGGATGCCCGGCAAGAGCAGTCAGGAGCAAGCAAGAGTTAATGAGAGCTAGTGTGAGAAAGGACGGAGTGATCCGGATTTAGACAGGAACACAATAGATTAAAGAGGTAACCATAATTACAGAGATGTGATAACCATAAGTAAAGAGATGCAGCGGAAATAATACTTCATTTCATTAATGGAAAATACTGAAATATGCTTACAACCAGAATTGGAAATAAACCAGCTAGGGCGATGGTAGCTTATCTCTGAGAAGAGATGTGCGGCTACATTCCTCTGAACTGTTCCGAACTGTGTTACAATGAGGCTCGAAGGCCTATTTATTGTTGAGAAACAATGGAAAACCCTTCACATTCAAAAACCTAACCCCAGAAGATAAAACGCCAAATTGTGGGCCCCGTTTGGGGGTAAGTTGGTACATCAACTTCCCGGGGTCGTAACTTTATCATATGATCTCTGTTTGACGCGTACAATAGCTCATTTGAAAGATCTATTCGAGCATTATCATTGTTGGAACGGGCAACATCGGGCCATTACATGGACCCATGTTGCCCCCGGATTCCCCAAAAAACGTCGTTTAGGGCCTCAAAACGGCTCCGGAAGTTCAGGACCCAAAAAACTGCTAAAAATAGTAAGTTGTGCTACAATTAAGGAAACTGAAAATGCTGAAAGAGACAATTGTGGGGGTCCAAATGGGATAGGTGGGCGGCCACCAACATCCACTTGAATCATTCCTCTCCCCTTAGGAAGCAATGGTCCCCATTGCGTTGAGTTCCTCCATCTGCTGAACTTGTTCTGCACTGTCTGATGTGTCCAGTAATGGTGGGAAGCATGGTCGACGATGGTCCACATTGAAGACTTGGTGCAGGTGAAAGAATGGAGGAATGTTGTGGTCCAAAGCATTGTTCCCCACAAGCTTGGTACTGCTGTAAAGACCATGTTGGAGTGGTCTGAGCTTCTAATGGGCTCTTGTAAGGTGTTCTTTCTGCAGATGTAACCAAACTTTGTCGACCACCTAAAACTTATGTGGTACCCCTATGGGTGAGGAGAAGTTGTTCCTGTGTTTTGTCATGACCGTATTCCTTTGTTGTTGCTGCTGCATGGAGGAACCCTGCGTGGGGGTCATGGATGTAGCAACGATCTTCCCTTTACTTTGGGAGTGCACCATACAGATGAATTTCCTGGTCTGTGAGATGAGCTTGCTGCCTTTCTTAGCAGCGATCAAAGATGTGGCAGTAGGTGGGGCTACCTCTGGTATCCTGTATAATGAATTATTCAAAGAAATAATGACAACACGAGGCCTTGAATCATACACAGCATGTCACCTCCACAAGTATGGTTGGCCTAATAATACATCACAAACATCCAGAGGTGTAACATCACACAATACCTCGTCTATGAATGGCTTGATGCTGTAGGGAAGGCGACACTGCTGGCAAACTTTGAGATCTCGTCCTTCATGAAGCCACCCGATACTGTATGGCTGTGGGTGTGGTGTAGTCGGTAGGCCAAACCGCTTCACGACCTCTGCTGAAATGAGGTTCTTTTGGCTCCCACTGTCAACAATGAATTGCAGCGGTGAACCCTTCACCCACATTTGTGAGTGGAAAAGGCGCTCCCCCTCCTCTGGCTCTTCGGCCTCATTCTTCTGGATCTTGGCAGTGGCAACAGTGGCGCTGGGATCCGCATCAATGATCTGCTTCCCTTTGCCATTCCCCTTGTCGGGTTCTGGCTCAGGGTCAGAACATGTATATGATTCGGAAGCCTTCAACTCAGCCACCAATGATTGCTTGGTTCGACACTCACTTGTGTTATGAGTGGGACTCTTGTGGAACTCACACCACTTTCCTGTGTCCTTCTTCGGCTTTGTGGTGTTGTTCTTTTCTTGTGGCTTCGACGGGTTGTCTTGGGTCACCCCGCTTTGGCTTTGTCCTTTGGGCTTCGGATTAGAAGATCCAAAGTCTCGCTTCTTTTGTTTGAACTTTTGCTTGATTTTGACAGCGTATCGGTATGCTGTGCCAAGTGAGGAGATGTTCAAGAACTCCATCTCTTTCTGGATGTATCTGTGTAGGAAACCATGGTATTTGAGTACCAGATGCAGCTCAAAATCTTTGATACCCAGCTGCGTGCGAAGGGTATGAAAAATGTTTGTGAACTCTGGCACATCTTGGTCTCGTCCCTACCGCAGTGTGGTCCATTTGATGTATTTGTCCTCATAGCTTTTGACAGGGTAGTACTGCTCCCCGATGGCATCCCGAAAGTCATTCCAAGTGGGTGTGGCTGAAAATAATGAGCCTGCACTTTCATCCTTCTGCTCGCAGTAGGTTTCCCACCAGTCCTTGACGTGGGGTACTGCTTTGAGAAGAGCGAAAACAATCTTTTCCCGACTTGAAAATTCATGAACAGAAAAATACCCATCTAGCATATTTTAACCATTTATCTACAGCATCTGCGTCTATTTGACCCTCGAAGATGGGGATTTCAAAATTAACTTGTACCTTAAAGGGTGTGGCATTTCCAGAGTAGTTGTTGAAAGCCGATGCATCGCCTCTGGGTAGCCGTTGAAGGATCTGCTCAAAGCTATCCATCATCGCGTTCCTTTGTCGCTCGAGCGCTTCTTCAAGCAAGATTTTGATAGGATCTCCTACCCCCTCGTCTTTCTTCTCATCTGCCATGGAAGGTCGTCGAGATTTGCGAGGCTCGTCTTGCAAAGGTTCGACTAGTTCAAGCCCTAACTCCTTATATCCCGACCTCGTTGGGGACATGCAAAGAAAAACAGAGAAAAAGCAGACCGCTCTGATACCACTGATCCAGATTTAAACAGGAACGCAATAAAATATAGAGATAACCATATACACAAAGATGCAGCGGAAATAATACTTCATTTCATTAATGGAAAATACTGAAATATGCTTACAACCGGAAATAGAAATAAACCAGCTAGGGCGACGGTAGCTTATCTCCGAGAAGAGATGTGTGGCTACATGCCTCTGAAATGTGTTAAAATGAGGCTCGAAGGCATATTTATTGTTGAGAAACAATGGAAAAAACCCTTCACATTCCAAAACCTAACCCTGGAAGATGAAATGCCAAATTGTGGGCCCCATTTTTGGGTAAGTTGGTACATCAACTTCCCAGGGTCGCGAATTGGTTGTCTTATCTCCGTTTGACGCGCATGATAGCCCATTGGAAAGATCTCTCTGAGGACTATGACAGAAAAGACAATATTTAGATAGAAAAATCGTTGGCGGTAGATTTCCCAAAAAACGTCGTTTAGGGCCTCAAAATGGCTCCGGAAGTTTAGGACCCGAAAAACTGCTAAAAATAGTAACTGTGCTATAATTAAGGAAACTGAAAGAACTGAAAGAAGCACTAGAGGGGATCCACGTGGAATTAGCGGGTGGCCACCAATATCCGCCTGGATCACAAGTGGTGATACTGTTTCCAGGTAACCCCATGAACCAACATAATACCGCATCCTTGAGGGTAGAGGGAAAGAGTTTCGGCTTTTGCTCATCCTCAGCATAGTCATAAGTTCGACAAAGGACAACAAACTCAAACAGGAAGGTATCATGGTCCTCAATAGTCAGTCCATGGAAGTGAGGTAGAGTAGAGGGACTTATGTTTTTCATTTTCATGTCTCCATTGGTCTCTCGAATGGGAAAGGCACCCTCTATTCTCTCATCTTCTCTTCTACCGTTTCGGTTTTCAGCCATGGCTTTAGATGGAGTGTTCCCTAAGTCTTCTTCTGTTATAGGATCTTCGTATATCTCAGGAGGTTCACCTATAGGTTCTTCTGGCTCACTGTCACCAGAGAAGAGAAAAGTTTGACTCAGTGATGTGGTGGGGGTGTTGGGTAAGAATTTGCCGGTTTTATCTCTGTTCCTACGAGGCATGAAATGGAAAGACTTTTTTGATTGCTTTTGTTTTTTTTTCTCTACTGGTACCTGCAAAACTAAAATAGATTGAATTGCAACTAAGTAATTTGCTGAAATGAAAATGCGGAATTGAAATGAAAGCAGGAAAGGACTAATCTATTTTGCTCAAATGAAATTGCAGAAATGAAATGTTAAGCTACGCTTGCGAAATTGAAATGCTAATTTATGCTTGCATAATTGAAATTCTAATCTACGCTTGCAGAATTGAAATTGCAAAATTGAAATGCTAATCTATGAAAGAAGGAAATGTCTATTCTACTTTTGCGGAAACGAAATTGTAGAATGGAAATGAAATAAACTACTCAGCAGAAGGTTGTAGGAGAAAATAGAATAAAAGCAACAATCACCAATACTCTTATGCTTCCCTGGAAACGGCACCAAAAAGGATGGTGGGCTCCAGTATTGCAGCAATAATGCTACAACTCCTGGGACTCCCTTCTTTACTTTTATCAACCCAGTTGTTTGTAACAAACTTGGAAGCGATGGTGCTGTATGCACAAGTACTAGCTCTTGCCGCAGCTGTCACTTGGTCAGGTGGCACAACTCTGCTAGGGGCTTAAGCCAACTTACATGAGCTCTTAGAAGAATATTTTTAATCAATGGATGAAAGCTAACTCAAAGGAAGCTAATCTATTTGTGAAAAGAGATTGAGAAACTGAAGGAAAGCCCAAACCCTAACAAACCCTAATTCTACCAGCTAGTCCTACTGATGCAAAGATGAGAATGCAAACTACTGAAAGAGATGCCATTAATTCTATGAAGATAAAATACATGTGTTTAGACTACCTTTGTCCTAAGAAAACATCTTTTTGTATTTTTTATTAAGTTGTCAATTTCATCATGCATATGCTTTCATTGTGCTTTACTGTGCAGGGGTGGATCAAGGAGGAGAAATGCTTGGAAAAGGTTGGGAAGGTTCAGAGAGGTTCTAAGGAGTCCCTAACACCCTTCCAGAGAGTTTCACAAAGTTTGGATATCAAGAAACCTCATTTGTGAGCTTCTACAAGAAGTCTGCAGGGGTTCTACAGGGTGTTCAGGAATTTCTACAGGATGTTCAGAAATTTCTACAGGATGTTTGGAAATTGGTTTTTAAAGGATAGGTGAGTGAGGGAAGATGCATGAATGGATATGGAGGTAGGATAGGAGTCTAAATTGGCCTAGGGACTAGTGGATAGAGTGGTGAGAAGGTCTAGGAGGCTGACTTGGCTTGAAGAAGGCTAAGGCAATGATTGAGCAAGAAGGTAGGGTTACGTGGGAAAAAAAGGACAGATGGGAGACAAGGAACCCAACTAGGAGATGGAACAGGTGGCTCAGATGATGTTTTAGGTGGATGAAAGAGTGGTGGAGATTCTCTGCACGGTGTACTTCAACCGAATCAACAAAGTCTTTTAAATGATCAAAATCCTAGCTAATCTAGTCTACCTATCAAAAGCATGAACGAAAAATAGCTTTATTGGAAAGAAAACCATGTACATAAACTATGCAGAGAAACATTTCAGAGCTCTAAACCCATAACTAACTTCTATAAAGGAAAACAATACACTAAGGATTGCATGGTCAAGCAAACTAGTGTTTTTTTGTTGGGGCAGCACTGTTTCTTCAATTCTAGCCCCTGATCCAATGAGGATGAGGTGAAACTGAGAGTTTGGTTGTCTCTTTTATTTGAAGATTTTTCTGTTATTATCCTAGCAAAACACCTGAAGCAATTCTATTCATAACCAGTGATCTATCCAAGAAACATAACTAAATCTGCCTAACAAAAATGTGTTCAAATGCATAAAGGGAAACAGTGATGCATAAAGGAAAAGTAACAGTACAGAAAGGAATCCCTAGGCTCTCACCTTGGGCCCAAACCTTAGAGCTATGGATCCTATGGAAAACTCATACTTGATATAAAATTGAACTGCTTATCATTATAAAAAAATAATCATAATAGTGATGCCAAAAATGGCTACAAAAGAACAAAGTAAAGCAAGCAGCACTGAGGTGCAAAATATGCAATGGTTTCAAAAGTCCCTTACGAAGTCTGAGGCCTCAACATTTATACATCATGAGGGCCCTAGCTGGCCTCCTCAATCTGTGAAACTCGGCTGTCCAAACTGTGAGTTAGACAGTCCCTTCGAAAATCTGCTTGGTTGCCTTCTAGATTCAGTTTTGGTGGTCTTTGGAGCTCGGAGTTGGGGGTGAAGATCCCAAGGAAGGGTTATTTAATGCCATATACAACCCCCCTAAGAATCCTCACCTCAGGCTTAAATATATTTTAGCCCATGATTGCTCGGTTTTTCTCCAACATGTATCAAAAAATCTTCAAATAAACACGTGTTAGCCACCTAGGAAGAATGGCTACCCTTATTCGTACAAATGACATAAACATACTGAAAATAATGCATAAGCTATGGAAAATGAAGGATTGAACGAGGATAATTAGGCCAAATGAGCCCAACAAGTTACCAATTTTGTGGCTCATCAAATATAGGGATGCAGGAACATTAGAGTATATACGCTAAACTCATACGATGGTTAGGTTCTTTTGAGAGGGTGAAAAAAGAAGTTTTGTTGAGCGAGTGCCATGTTCAAGGGAACAAATGCTGCCAAAAAATCTCTCCAAATATAGACATAAAGCAATTGTGTTGGCCAATTTTTTCACATCTGATTAAATTTAATGAGTCAATATAGGTAAACTCGGTGGCCTTTTCATATTTAGAGTTTGAAAAGATCATAAAGAGAAACTCTAGGGGGGTCCCTTTGTCATAGTTTTTAACTAGGTGTGTCAAAGGTTTAATAGTATAACCAACATAGTTCCTTTTCCATAAGTTAGTCTACTGAATCTGGATAAAGTGATTAACTTATGCTCAATAGAAGTTTGCCTCATCTTTTTACGTGTATGAGGGGATGGAGTAAACTCATTATCCTTCATGAAATTTTAGTGAGTCACATGAGACAAACTCCATAGATCTGCATCAAATTTTAATGAGTAAAATGAAGAAAACTCGAGGTATCTTTTACAATTTAATGAGAAAGGAAAAAGAGATAAAATAACTTCTCATGCCTTCCTCGTAGATTTAACAAGCCTAAAGAAGGGAAAAACTCGGGTATTTTTCATTTTAAGAGAAAGAATGAGTCCCAAAAAAGAAAGCACTCATATCGTCGTCATAGGAGTTTTATGAGCCTGATGAAGAAAACTTGGGGATTTTTCAGTTCAAGAGCGAGAAAATATCCCATAAAAGAAAGTGCTCATAGTGAATCAAACATGGTCGTTTCTACAATTCAACACTAAAATCTCTTCATTAGAGCATAAGTAATATTTCCAATATATCGAAATAGCATATGATAAACAACATAGGAATGAAAAATGTCTATTCGATGGCTAACTAAGGCAATTCATACCTCTAGAGTGACTATAAGAAGGTTTGGGAGCCTTGATTTTCACCATTTGAGTTCTATGAGAGTGTTCTGGAGTGAAAGAGGAGCAGATCTTCCCCAAGCGATTGCGAGCAATCCACACAACCATTTGATGTGTCTTTTGTTCTAGGTAGATGGTCTAACCTTTATCTTTTATTATATTACCTTTTTCAGCCACATTAGGGGTGAAATTTTTGAGTTTGGGGAAGTCCTAGTTAGTTGTATGTGCCTAACACTCCCTACTAGGTCTAGAGAGACATTAAATGCCCTTCACGACCTGCAGGGGTGTGTTAGCACGACCTGTGGTCCCTAGGGGGAGTGTTAGGTTGCATGGGCACATTTTCAAACCCCAATTCTTGATTTCATTGAGATTTTTCCATCATTTTGACTATTTTTTGGGTGATTTTGTGTAGGTTTAGAGCCATTGTCATGAGTCTTTGGAGAGAAAGAACTCATGACAATGAAGAACTACAGATGCTAAATGATCCAGCATGCATACTTTCTTTGCGAAGATGTGGCTTGATGAAGTATGCAAGGCCTGACCTCATGCAGGGGCAAGAATAACTTTTGAGTTGGATAATCCAACGGTGGGATGAACACCATGTAGTGTTCTGGATCAATGATCATGAGCTCTCGGTCGAAAGAGATGATACATACCTTCTGACAGGTTTATCATGTGGAGGGGCATGAGTAAACTTGACTGCGGATAGGATAGATCGACATACCACCCTTGAGTTGGTCCAGACTCATTGTAGACTTGGCATTGGCCTAGTTAGAAACAAGGTCCCCATTGAGCAGATTAGGACAAGGCCCATGAGGGCCATTTTGTGGATGATCGTGTGCTTGGAGGGGTCCAAGAGTCCACATGTAGCTACAAAGGCTCAACAGTTACTAGCTATTGCTTGCTTACAACCTCAAATATTCAACTGGTGTGAGGGAGTTCTTCATCGGTTGAAGGCACAGTTGATAGATTGTAATACTCATACACAAAGGGAATTTGGGTATGGTACTCTCATTGTGTCCTTCTTACCTAAGAGAGTGCCCATGATGAGGCCACGAATGAGCTTGAGTTAGGTTGATCCCAGGAAGCCAAGGCAAGGGTGATGGGCTTCTCTAGTTCCTTGTACTAAAGGAGGACCAATTTGACACTCCTTCGAAGATGATTTCTTTGAGTGGCTTAATAATGAGATTCTGATGATTAACAACTATGCCTTTGAAGGCATGGACTTTACAGGAGATCTGAAATTGATGCTGCCACTTGGCACTTAGTGGGGGCCTCAAGGTAAGAAGGTTCTTTAGATTACTTAAAACATTTTTAAAATTTTTAATTTTTATGTAATGTTTTTATTTTATGGATGAATAAGTACTGACATGAAGTGTTTTCTTCACACATATATGGCACCAGTGGAACATGTGGGCATGCCCCTCCAAGAAATACAGGGGGACTCACTACTTGGGGCTAGCGCGAGTGCATAAGCCACTGAAGATGGAGATGATGTGTAGAGTCTTCACGAGGTTCTGAGGAACCTGGAAGGTCTGAGAATGGGTGTTCCTCCTCTTCCCATGAGGGAGATTCACACCCATATGCAGTGACACATAATGGGTGTGCCTGAGCAGTTTTTGGTTCCT
The DNA here is from genome assembly GCA_000404065.3 of Pinus taeda. Taxonomy (NCBI): domain Eukaryota; kingdom Viridiplantae; phylum Streptophyta; class Pinopsida; order Pinales; family Pinaceae; genus Pinus; species Pinus taeda. Next base: position 10,923 of record APFE031442029.1, read on the forward strand.
CTTAGGAGGTTAGATATATTTTTTCTAAGTTGTCATGAGTAGTAAACTCTTATAACTAGCATGGTGTAGCCAGTGGGTGTCATATCAAGGATTAGTAGAGTCATTGTGTACTTAAAACACCTAGGTTTTGGGAATTTTTCGAATGTGATAATGATTTTTCAATTGCATAATGACTAGTTGAGAGTGTAACTTGCCAACCAGATTGGAGATATCATGATATGATTCTTCATTGAGAAGTGAAATTACAGACGTATACTTAGCAATATTGTTGGTGGCAGTGCCAAGAAAGACTCCCCCAGAACAAAGTAGTTCTAACTCAGGTGTGTAAATGACCCAAGCAACTAGTGCAATGTGTTGTGTCTGACGATTGGTACCATCCATGTATCCTACGTATGGTAAGGGTGATGAAGACATATACACAATGAGAGACATGTATGAGAAAAATACTCAAAAAATGCAAAAAATCCAGTCACACCAAAAAGAAGGAAAACTTTAAAATACACAAAATTATAAAGCACATGCCTAGTGCAATACTAGGCATAATACTTTTTTAGATAGAGCCCATTTCGGGGCTCCGCGAGTGGGATTCCTTCATAGTATTGAAGTTCATATGGACCTTTTGAGAGGGCCTTGGTGATGACATATGGGTCGATCCATAATGGTTGAATCATTCCTGCCCCCAAGAGGTCATGTTTTTTATCATAGAGAATAATAAGATCACCCTCTTGGTAAGAATGAGGCTTGAAATTTTTGTCATATTAGGCTTTGACCCAACGCTTATGGGCTTCAAGTGCCAGTGTGACATCTTGATAGGTCTTGTCCATCTGATTGAGATATATTAAGCACTCTTCTTCAGCAGTGGTGTGAGGCAAGAGTTCAACAACGAGTTTCAGTGAAGGAAAATGGCACTCAATAGGTAGTACTAATTCCAAGCCATAAGTGAGTTGGAATGGTGTAAATCTTGTAGCGGTTTTAACTGAAGTTTTGTACACCTAAAATGCATGATATAAAATACCATGCAAGTGGGTTTTGTGGTTACCTACTAACTGATGGATCATGGTTTTTAGGACGTCACTAATGGCTTCCACTTGGAAATTAACTTGCGGGGAGGAGGAGGAATGTTGTTCCTGCTTAAAATCGATTAACGATGTTAAGTCAGACATCATGTGATTTTGAAAGGGAGAACCATGATCTGTAATGATTGTGCGGGGCCCACCAAAATGTTAGATCACCTGATTGAACAAGAATAATGCCACGATTCCTCCATCAACCTGGAGAGTAGGAATGGCTTCAGCCCATTTCATAAAGTAGACCAAGGGACAATAATGTAGTTGTGTCCGTCAGAGGATGTAGGGTTGCATGTGACGAAGTCAACATCCCATTTGGAAAAGGGGCTGACAGAGATAATCGAGTGTAGGGCAGCCGTGGGTGTGCGTATTTTCTTTGTAAATATTTGACAAGGGTGATAGTGTTGGATTGCCTTCATACAATCTTTGAACAATGTTGGATAGTAGTATCATGCACGTAGAATTTTATGGGCAATAGATGTGCCAAAAATATGACCTCCACATGCCCGAGCATGGCAGTCATTTAAAATGTGTTCCACCTCTTCATGAGTGAGCCAACGTCAAAGAACTATGTCATCACCATGATTATATAAAGTATCGTTCAACACTAAATAGTGTGGAGCATGGTGGCAGATGTGACGACGATCACTTGAGGATAAATCAGGGTAGAGTCATTGCTCTTGGAGGTAGAATAGAATTTCACCATACCAAGGGTTAGTTCAGTTGATCAAATAGATAGATTCATCCAGGAGATGATCATGCACTATCTCATTTCGATCGACAATGGAAAGATTTGGCAATGGTTCTGTGAAGACTAAGGGTTTTTCTGCCTTGGTAGTGGAAAAAACCAATTCAAATTGTTGGAGGATAACAATCCATTTGGAATATTTTCCTTTGATGACTTGACGAGATAGAATATGTCTCATCGGATTCTGTAAAGTGATGACTCTAGTTTGTCGCAACAATATATAGTGTCGGAATCGATTGACAACAAAGACAACTGCCAAGGACAACTTTTCCACATGTGAATATCGAAGTTCAAGCCCGGATAGGCCTTTTGAGAGATAATAGACCACATGCTCACTAAGATCATCATGATCTTGAACCAACACCATTCCAATAGAGGATGGTGAGGCGGCCAGGTTGAGGAGAGAGTCACGCAAATAGTTGGGAGCACTAAGTAGTGGGGCATATATAATTTCTTCTTTCAAGGCATCAAATGATTGGTGGGCTTGATCATCCCACAAGTATGTTACTCCCTTCATCAGTTGACGCATAAAGTGTTTCTTCAGCTCAACATAGTTTACGATGAATCGTCATAAGAAGTTTGCTTTCCCTTGCAAACTTTGGAGCTATAAAATGGATTGTGGTTCGAGCAATTGGGTAAATTTCCTTTACCTTGTTGGGATCAACCCTAATCCTAGGTTTGGAGACAATGAAACCAAGTAGGTGTCCAGACTCAACAAAGAAAACACATTTGTGTGGATTCAGACTTATGTTATAGAACTTGCACCTAAGAAAAAATTATCGTAGATGAACTAGGTGTTGGGTTTGCTTCTGGGAATGGTCTAGAAGGTCATCGAAGTAAGCTCAAACAATGTGTTTGATATCATGGAATATGTAGTCCATGTCTCCTTTAAATGTTGCTCCAACATTATTTAGACTAAATGGGATTTTTCTATATGCAAATATTCCCCAAGGGAAAATGAAGATGGTTTTGTGTTGGTCTACTGGTCTTATGGCGATCTGGTTATAGCCTGATAAACCATCCTTAAATGAGAAGGATTCAAAATCGGCACAACCATCGAATATTTGGTCCATGAATAGTGTTAGATAATTATCCTTTGGACACGTAATAATCAAATATAAGTAGCGACACAGACTCAGATGATACCCTATTTTTTATCTACAAGAACCAAATTAGAAACCCATTTCATTAAACGAACACGGTAAGAAAAACAAAAACATAATAATTTTTCCACCTTATTCTTGATGGATGTTGTTTTGTGGGGGTGGATTGGTCAAAGTCTTTGGTGGACAGGATTGGCATTGTCGTAAACCTTTATCTCATGCTTGATGATAGATGGATCTATGCTCAGAATTTCCTCATAACACCAAGTGAATACATCGCGGAATTCCTTGAAAAGCAAGGTGAAGCTTGCAATTTCCTCAGGATTGCAATCGGCTCCAATCTGTATATTTTCCATGATTCTTGTCTTGACTGAGATATCAATGAGCATTGTCTTTGAAATATTTCCCATGTTCCCTTCTGAATCGAAACTTTGGATGATTGTATAACTCAAGGGAATGATCTCAGGTGTTTCAAAGGACAATATTTGTATAGGTGTCGCGTCCAAATCAAATATTGAAACACGATAGTGAGAGTTTTTCCAAGGTCACTCCTCTCAACACGTGATCTCTAAAATAGCTTTGTCTGAAGGTAGGAATTGATTGAGGAGTTCGTTAGAGGGAGAATTTGTGGAAGAGGAGGTGGTACCATTATTCGTGACCAAAGTGACAAGAGAATCAGATGTGGATTGAATTCCTTGATAGGCCAATTCAATTAGTGACAGTGGCATTTGTTCTCCATAAGAGGTAATGTTTGAAGGCATCAGGAGGATCCACGGATTGGTTGGGTCTTGAGGAATAGTGGAGATCATAGAAATCATTTGTGGAACCATGGGTGGTGGGAGAAGAAAATAACCCATAAGGGAAGAACCCTTCAAAAGACTGATACCGATACTGACATAAGAGTCAGGTATGCCACTCACTAATGGTACAGTGCCACCAGGTAACGAGGAGTAATCTGGGTGCAAAAGGATAGCTAGTCCACCATGACTATCCTTCCATCCAATGGAAATAGGATGATGTCAAAGATAGTAGACACGATGGAATTCATGGTATAATTCCAACTGCATCATGAAAGCAGATTATAGTTGAGTTTTAGATCCATGACCTCAATGTCCACCTTTACCATTTTCCCACTCAAAGTGATGGGGTAGTTAGCAAGGTAACCTTTTGGAATGAATGTATGGTCATCGAAATATTTAAGGGAATTCGACGATGGAGACAGGGTTGGAGAACCCAATGTGAGCCAACATGAACTACACATGACGCAGGACGAAGAGCCTTCGTGAATGATAGTTCTATGTACCCCTCATCCTTTCAAAAAAATTTGCACCTAAAATGCAAGCTGGTGGGAAAGGGTAGGTTTACATTTCTCCATGTCGAATATTGCTAGCATGGAATCCTGAGGGTCAACTGTGCCAATAGCCGAAATTAGAGATTTCCTTTGTGCTCGACAAGTTTGCAATACTTCGAGTGCATACATAGTTGATGGTGCTTGCGCCAAATATTCTACAATATTGTAGTTCTAGGCATCATGTGCATATGTATTATGTGTTATGCGATGAAGTGCCCCTTTTGGGGGGTGAATTACAAGATCAGCAACTAGAATTTCGATATGAAGACCGTTGGGTGGTGGTGGGTTTGAACTTGAGGCAGCGTCCTGATGATCCGAATGGAAAATGGCATCAACCCATGGTACTCATCCACCCATATTATTCATTGAACCATGGAATTCACCCATGGTATTGTAAATGGCATCTGCCCATGGTATTGTAAAATCCACCCATGGTATTCATTCACCCATGGAATTGACCCGTGGTATTGTAACTGAAAAATACTATAAGTAACAAGTCACATTTTGTAAAAGGACAGAATGTGTGCCACAATGTAGCCTTTACTGTTCAGAGGCATGTAGCCACCACATCTCTTCTTAGAGATAAGTTACCATTTCCCCAGCTAGTTTATTTCCATCACTGTTTGTAGGCATATTTCAGTATTTTACATTAATGAAATGAAGTATTATTTCCGCTACATATCTGTCTTTATGGTTACCTCCGTATTTTGTTGCATTCATTTTTAAATCCAAATTAGTGGGTTTTGATAAAAGGTTTCTTTGTGGTTTTTTTTATTGGGCATTCTCCTATTTTTCTTCTGGAAATTCAATTTTTTAGATCTTAGGGGTCTCTCCTCCCAAGATCCATTTCAATCTTTCAGATCTTGGTGGCCTTTCCCCCAAGATCCATTTCAAGCTTTCAGATCTTGGGGGTCTCTACCCTAAGATCCATTTCAATATTTCAGATCTTGAGGGCCTCCCCCCAAGGTCTGGATCAGTGGAATCAGAGCAAGTTAGATTCCATGGGAATGAGGGTTTCATGCATATTTCAGTCTCAATTTTTTTGCAGGAATTTTCTTTTGGGCGATGACTTTGCATATCAGATATGAAACATTTGGTACAAAATTTACAAAAAAAAATACCAGATCTGGATTCCTCTTAAAAAATCACCCAATTTCAAAAAGAAAAATGGGTCTAATCAGAGTTCGGATGTGGGAGATATCAATGATTTAAAATCAACTATTTTATCAGAATTTTGTGACGGCGGAACTGTTGCAACGCAAACCTGAAATCTCAGAGTGTCTAGATAAGGATTTCCAACTCATGGGAAGATGAAAAATGGTCCTTCTGCTTCCAAAAAAAGGTTATAATAAATATTCTGAGTTATATTGATTGAGTTATGCCCAGTTTAATTCTAGAGAAACATTCAGAGTGGGTTCCCATTGGAGACGTGCCCTCCCACCCCACTTTAGTAGGCACCTGCTTCACATTCATCAGTTTCAACATAGCATCATTCGGTTTGGGTTATTTGGAGACGTGCCTTCCCACCGCAGGCTATGTAGGCACCTGCTACTTCATTAGTAACCAACATCACGGTTATGGGTCAACCGCACAAAATACTTACCATCGAAGTCCATTTGCTAGGTCGCACACTGCTAGCATCACAGTTGGTCACAAGCATTACAGGGTATCTCTATCCTCAGATCTTCTTTTTTCATGGTTATGTTTCATCTACAAACCCACACTTCATCGAAGTCCATTTGCTAGGCCGCACACTATCAGCATCGCAGTTGGTCACAAGCATTACAAGGTATCTATATCCTCAGATCTTCGTTTATCATGGTTATGGGTTAACCAAATAAAACCCTTACCTTCAGTGGCTCTTCATATTCAATAAAGGCTTCGGAAGAGGGAACTTTACGCAATGGGGACCATTACTTCTTAAGGAGGGAGGAATGATCCAAATGGAAAATGGCATCAACCCATGGTACTCATCCACCCATATTATTCATCGA
>APFE031442034.1:0-10369 GCA_000404065.3 Pinus taeda
ATTGAACCAAAAAAAGCCAATACTTCAAAAACTCAATGAATCAACGGATTAAAAATATGAATTTATTTATGCCAACCAAAATTAATTTCAACGGATTTTGAATTAACATTGAAACCCAAAAAAAGTCAATGCTTCAAAAACTCAATGAATTAACTGATTAAAAATATTACTAACAAAAAAGAAAACATTCTAAAAAATAAATCAATTTTGAGGAAGTATTTGAAAGAAACCCAACACGAGATTAGTATTGCAAATTTAAAATAACTGTAATGATGGATAATATAATGATAACTGTACTGTAATTGCAATGGCTGATCAGTAGGCTAAGACGGTGTGATTGGGAGAAATATTTCACACAGAGAGAAATATAATGATAACTGTACTGTAATTGCAATGGCTGATCAGTAGGCTAAGACGGTGTGATTGGGAGAAATATTTCACACAGAGAGAAGGCGCCAACGATCAACACCGCACAAAATATCTTCAAAACTTATATACAGTAAAATAATGGACCCTTTACATGTTCTTGTTTTTATATCAATGTTGTTAATTTTATTAATATTAATTTGTTTTCCAAACCACTAAAAAAATATTAAAAAGCTCAATATCATACATTATAAAGTGTCTAAGGGTTTTAGATTGATTATATAAATACAATAGATTTTTTTAAAACAATTGATAGGTTAATGAAATAATTTAACCATAGACCAATTTAATGAAATAATTTAACCATAGACCAATTCAAAAACCTAATTAGTTGGAGAGATTTTTTACATTCATTTATGCTTAAAAACCATTAGAGACTATGAACTAATTCTAAGCAGAGAACCTTGTTAATGATTGTGTTTAAGATAATTAAACTTTAACAACTCAACTTATAGAATAGCATAACCTAACTAGATAATGAGATAAAATGTTCTAAATCTGTATCTAGAGGTTTCTTTTGTTTTCTTTTATTTTTTAATGAAGAAGGTTTCCATCGGGACGGAAGGGTTTGCATTAACAAAATAAAGAATCTAAATAATAGAAATAAAGTGTTTACAACAAAGAAAATGAATCACGAAAAGAAATAAAATAAAAATTGAGATAAAATCATATTTGAGTTTGCATTAATAAAAGAAGACTATACATGATATAAATAAAGTGTTTACAACTAAGTAAATGGTAAACAAAAAGAAATAAAATAAGAATTAAGATCAATCAGATTTAATTACGAAGTAAATGGTAAACAAAAAGAAATAAAATAAGAATTAAGATCAATCAGATTTAATGAAAGTAGTGAGCTAGTCAAAATTTAGGCTTAATGACTTTAAATTTGGTAGAGCAGAAGTTGCAACAATTTAGAGAAATAAAGAGAGATTGGTGTTATAAAATATATGATAGAGAAGAAGATATGCATAGCAACAAAGTTGTATATAAAATTTTGATTTGTTTTTGATGAAAATTACAACCAAAATCTTGAAAATTACTACAATGTAAAATTAAATCATATACAACACTTTGGAAAAAAACAAGGCTGACAATTTATTGAAATTCTACAAGTAAATGCAATTAATTACGGAGTTGTCTATAATGCGACTTTTTGGAAGCCTTTCCGATGGGTTTTTCCGGTCAAAATCCGGCAGGAATTTATTGGAATGGCAAGTTTGATAGCTAGTTTCTGCACAATCAAAGCGTCCCATGGGTTTTTCAGGGTGCTCAGTCCAAATATTCAGTTAAAAAACCATTTTAACTGCAACAAATCAAAATTTAACTTCAATTTCTTCCACTGGATTCCGTCACCAAAATCTCCAAAAAGTTGCATTATAGACAAATCCATTAATTACTACAATGTAAAATTAAATCATATACAGTAGCTTGGATAAAAAGCAAGGATGACAATTTATTGAAATCTTTCAAGCAAATGCGACTATAGACAACTTGTTCTTTGCAAAAAGATAGTTGTTAGCATTGGTTTAAGGATAACTAGACCTTCGACCAACACTAAAATAGATTAGAAAAATACAAGATACCTCATAAATTCCTTGAAAAAAGTTAGTGGAGTCACCCTAATTTGTCTCCCCAAGGTGAAATGTGACTATTGTCACCATCAAGATTAGAGTCCAAATTTTTAAAGAAAATAAAACCAGAGGATAGAATGACAACTTAGAAATTTTATGGCTCGCCTCTCGTCATAGTTCTATTCATAGTTCTCTCTCCCTTGCATTCATAGATTCACTTCCTATTTAAAATACTTGAAAACATTTTTGGGAAGTTTTGTTGTTTTATATTCTAATCTGAATTTGATTAGAAGGCGAGAGGAAGGGATCTTCTAAAGGCATAATAAAATGAGTTAATTTACGAAACTTTATGTTTGATCTTGGTAAGTGGGACCGTTCTTTCCATTAGATGGGTTTGATAATTCCTTCCTTTTGAGGCATGAATGAGGAAACTTTGTAATCATATTCTTTGCCTCATGACAAATGTATAATACCCAATTGCAATTATAATAATATAATATAACATGTTACAAAAGAACTGCATTATAATCATATGTGAAACCATTCAAAAACATATACCACATTATCAAACTTCCCTCTGCATATGATATCAAGGTAAAAATCATATCATCTTCATGAAAAGTAAACCCTTGTATCTCCCAAAACACCTTGTTCCTCCATAATCATTGTAACCCATACATATTATATGTGCCATAAAAATATGTTCATGGCCAACAGAGAGTCATATGCATGACAAAAACCCATACAATAAACAAATCAAAACATCATAAACTATCCACACATATATATATACAAGTAAAATGAAGTGCCTAAACAAACTTGAAGTAGTAGCATCATTTACCATATTATATAAACCAGAAAGCAGTAGAAACTCAATAACATCCAAAAGTGTATCAAAATTGTACTACAAACATATGGGAAGAACCATGTAAAGAATCAAAGAGAGTGACTTGGGATTTTTTCCTTTTATCACTTGTGGTAGGTTGATGAATGGTTGCATGCTGGGAGGATTGACCAAATGGGTTGGAAAGTATAGTGGGTTGCTTGGAAACCTGAGTAACATATGGAAGACATTGACTTGCAAGTGTAGAAGGTTGTGGTGCTACCCGTGGAGAATGTACAATACATGAAGTGGCTAACTCTAAGTGATAAGAGACATTTACTTTAGGAGGAAGGGGAAATGAAGAAGTAGGCCAACCTTAAACAAAGCACAGAGGTTGTGTTGAAATTATGTTTTTCCAACCATCATTTTTAGGAATAACGAGAGGAGTAGACAGATGTGGTGGCACAGGGATGCCAATTCTCGTTGCATGATTAATAGGGAGTTGTTGAGGTTAAGCCATAAGATGAGAGATAGGCTGGCCTAAAAAGTTAACTACGCCGGTCTGAAGCAACTTCCTTAGCTCTTCTGAGTCTACATCAAAATGAATTGACACTTTGGGTCTCCTCTCCCTCCTACTTCCCAAATTTCCATCTTTATTCTCTCTTTAACTCTATTTATGTTAAGGAAGCTGTTATTGAAAATGCATACGGAAAAGTTACTCATAGGTAGTAAATAATATGGAATTCATCATTAAAAAATCAGTAAAGCATATGATTTTTAAAGAACACAAAATAAGAACGCGGATGAAATTTTGAGGGGAACGGAGATGCATGGGTGGGTTGTCGAAAACAATTTGTGTGAAAACCAAAAGAATTCAAAAGACCGTTTTTTATTTGTCAAATAACCAATGGAGGGACAAACGTATAAATCAAATTCTGAAATCAGATAAGTCTATAAGATAAATCATCTTTTGACACTTACAGAGGAAGAGTTAGGGTGATCTTTCTTTGTAGACATATAGGGTTTTTATAAAACAAACGAAATTTTCTTTTGTTTTATAATGCCCGCATAGCCAATGTAAAAAGGAATAGCAATTGTGGGAAACATATGACATATTTTCAACATAAAACATAATTCGCGTGACGAACACTCAATTAATTTAAAAACGAGGATGTATAATCAAAATTCACATGTAACTACCTCATTTGCTAGTGATCGAAACAACACTAATATATATGCATTCGGCGGAGGTGTAACATAGTTATATGTAACGTAAATTTGCTTCAATAACAGTAACGAGGGTTTTATAAAAAAACCTGATTCGATAGAGCAAACAAGTCAAACACCTTGTGCATGGAAGCAGCTGTGATTTTGTCCGAAAACTATGTTGTCTCAAAGGCTCCCATGGATGAAAAGATTAGGCTTGCTAATTAACAAGTTAGGGTTTTCATAATTAAAATTTCTATAACGGGAACCTTTTAATGTTAACTACATTTTAACAAATCAAATTGATAATTTCCATGATTAATTATCGTTCGATCCAAGTTGATAATGAAAATAATGTATGTCATATTAACAAGGCATTTAACAACATAGGAGAATAATAAATTCATTCTTTGAAGTATTGGAAAGTTTAAAACTTTGGATAATAAACCTTGAGGTACTTCCCACAAGAATGTGTTTAATTTAAAGATGAAACCGAGAATTTCATGTTCCATGTGCCCCATGAAATCCTCAAGGGAGGTGCACTAGTAATGCGCAAGGTTTCAAAACATAAGAAAATTAAAACAACCTACATGAATTTATTCTCGAATAGGTATAGAAAGGTAAGTTCTTTTAACGAGATGAGAGGGGCCTTTTTCTTTTGATTTACTTGATAATTATCGACCAATAGAAGTTTGTTTTATATTGAAGAAAACCACACCAAGGAACTGAAACTGAGAGTTGGGAACAGGAACAAGGGGAGAACTAGTTCATAATAATTTTTTATTTGGAAATGCAAGAAGGCCATTTAAAAAAATACATGGTAATGTGAATTTGAGGAACAAAACTTCAGCTGTCACCTATAGCATTCAAATTTTAGCTTGTTTCTAAAACCACCCCATCCCACATTTACCCGCTTTTACAAGCTCTCCTGTTAAACATGAGCTGAGAGTTACTATTGACATTGACCTAGCATCCAAGTTCTAGTTATGGGAGTGGGTCTACTAACAGAAGAAAATATATATATATATATTATATATATTATATATATATTATATATAGCTCTGAGGGACATTAGATCACCTAGGTGTTAGACAAGAACCACTGTTGATCAAACCCTAAACTAAAACTTCTTTTTAACTGAGCTCATAGTCTAACCACGTGCATAACACATTGTGAGTACATTTGGAAAGCTCTAGTTGCATGCATAGGAATCCCTCAGTCAAGTTAAACTAAATTTTTCTATTGCCATGCATGTGGATGCAAAATTAGTGCCACATTATTAGGGTTAGCCTAGATGCCATTACCCAAAATAGCCCAGGATTTTCTAGAATCAAGTCTAAGGTGCTAAAAATTCTATATGATAAGCTATAAGACTAGATCTTGTTGAGAAGTTTCTACACTGATGCACTTGGAGGAAAAATCTTCAAACTTATTCCAAAAATCCAAAAAAATCTACAAGGGAAGGAGTGGGGTCCTTTAGCCAACAATTTCCATGCTTTCCTAGTTTAGGATAAGAATAGAATTAATAATAAATCATCACCTATGGATAAGCTGTAACAAAGCTTTATGCTTTAAATCACTCTATGTAAAAGCATGCTTTTGTAAAGGATAATGGCCGAGAAGGCTTTATCTATTGATTATAAATAAAATAGCAGGAGGCTCAAAGTGAGAGGACTACCTGGAAGCATTATCATCTGAAGAAAAACCTCTCTCTGCATCTGATTATGTGCTTCTCTATTAATTGATAATTATATGTGTGTATCTATTCAATTGCTTTCTTCCTAGTTGAATATGGATGAATTAGCTTTATTTTCCCATGAATATTTAGGCTGGAGCCTTTAAAATTGTTTCTCCCTCATATTGGCAAGCGCGGATTTCTTAAATCATTGTATAAAGTTCCGCGGCCAAACTCTATTTTACACAGAGAACTTGTGAGAAACCTTAGTCTGGACGTAGATTTGGATCTGAAATTTTATTGATTCTGGTTCATAACCATATTGGGTCCGAACCTTCATTGAATTGCATAATCGCAAGTGGAGTGGAAAGGGCTATGGAACTGCCGAAGTCCGAAACCCCAATAAGATGGACCCGAAATACTATATAGTGTGTTGGATAAGTTTTCAGGTCCACAAGGGTGGTTGCATCGCACAGTTGAAGCAGGAGGAGTCTATTGTGTGCTCTTTCAGAATCACCGATAGTGATCGCTGATAGCCACGTATTATCGCATCGGAGGAATGAGAGGCTGAAGGCCCGATTTGAAAGCACCAATAGCGTTATTGGCGTAACATGTAATTCTTTGAATTATAAAGTGTCGATAGTGTAATTCTTTGGAATTACCACAAAGATTCATTATAGGACGCGACAATGATTTGAAAGCGTCGATAGTGTATTTTGTTCCTTTGGAACAAAATCCCCACGATTGTGTATTTTGTGTTGAAAACGAATTTTCCTCATTTTTAAAAAGGGCCGATAGTGTTTTGGGTAATTCCTTTGGAATTACAGTCCTGATAGATTATAAGGCTATGTGTAATAAATTGCGGCTATAACAAGAATTGATGTTCTGGAGGAAAACCATGAGGCTATCAGTTTAACAGTAAATGTTTGATATGCCAATAACTGGAGAAGGAGGAATTTGGCAAGATATTAAAGAAATTGTAACCCAATTTGAGAGGTTGTCTATATCGACTACACCCAGGCCACCATTAGTGGTATCAGAGCCACTAGCTGACATTGAATTGAATCTCAAAATCAGGAGAAGGAAAGTTAATATGGATTTCAGAGTTGGAAGAGGATGAGGATGTAGACGTGGTGGAAGAAGATGACCTTTTGCAAACACTGAAGTAATGGAAGCTATGCAACAGATGCAAGCTAGATTGGATGCATTAACAACAGGCAGAAATATAGATGATGGAGATGTTAGTGAACTTGAGGTTGAAGCTGTAGAGGAGGAAGTTGTAGCAGTTACTCCACAGCTAGGCCAAAGACTAAGGTTCCAATATATGAAGGGGGACTGAATCCAGAAGAATTGATAGACTGGATTAATGGCATGGAAAAATTATTCTATTATGAAGAAACTGAAAATGAGAAGAAAGTCAAGTTTGTTGTCACCAAGTTAAAAGGCCATGCAACACTTTGGTGGGATGGTGTGCAGACAGAAAGGAAGAGACTTAGCAAGTAACCAATCAAGAATTGGAGTAGAATGGTAGCAAAGCTAAGAGGTAAGTTTCTGCCAAGTAATTATCAGCAAACCTTCTTTAGACAAATGCAAAATCTTAGACAGAGGTCTTTGACAGTAAACAAATACACAGAGGAATTCTACAAGGTAAGCATAAGGGCTAAAGAAGCCCAGGATATAGATGAGAAGGTGGCTGGATATGTGAATGGCCTTAGGATGGACATTCAAGATGAAATAAGTCTATTATCTCTTAAAATATTAGAGGAATCTTATCAGATAGCACTGAAAGCTGAAGAAAAACTCCGAGGAAGTAGTCTGCCAGAGGGAGAGGTAGTTTCCTATGAAGGGGAAGTCAAGGTGGTAGAGGAAGATCTGTAGCACCTACAGATGGAGCTAGCAGCAGCTCAACCTAGCATGCACCCACAAGAGGTGATGCAAGAGGCAGAGGGAGTTTTTCAAATGAAGAGGAGGCAGAGGAAGAGGAAGAGAAATAAGACGTTACAAATGTAACAAGCTGGGACATAGAGCTTTTGAGTGCCTAGAGAATGTAGGAAAAAGTTAGAGGAATGCAATTGTTGCTCCAGTTGAGGGAGAAGCACCAGCAACAATAGTGACAGAAGAAGAAAATATACCAGAGAGAGGAGAATCTTTGGTAGTTAATAAAGTTTTGCTTAAGCCAACAAAGGAGTAGTTGAACGATCACAAAGAAAGACTTTATTCAAGACAATGTGTAAAGTCAAAGTGAAATATTGCTAGATGGTCATTGATAGTGGCAACACTGATAATTTGGTATCTACAGAATTGGTGGAGAAATTGAAGCTGAATACAATGAAACATCCAACACCTTACAAGTTGTCATCATTGCAAAAGGGACATGAACTGTTAGTAAATGAACAGTGTGAAGTGGAATCTCAGGTGAGCAAGTATAAAGATAAAATTGTATGTGATGTGATGCCAATGGATGTGTGTCATATATTGCTTGGAAGACCTTGGCAATATGACAGAGGAGCCATGCATGATGGAAAAAGAAACACCTACAAGTTTGGAAAGGATGGTATCAATCATACGTTGCTGCCTCTACAAGAAGAAGATGTACCGGGAAAGAAGACTAATCCAAAAACTTTGTTATTAGGAGGAGAGAAATACTTGAAGCAGATTGAAGAGAATGAGGTAAATTTTGTTGTGATTTGCAAGCCCAAGGTAATAATGACTTCTACTAAAATTGTTGATTTACCCATTGAAATTCAAGAAATGTTGGAGAAATATTGTGATATTATTGTTGATGATTTGTCAAATGAGTTGCCACCCATTAGAAGAATTATCCATCATATAGATTTGATTCCTGTAGCAAGTCTACCTAACAAATCAACTTACAGAATGACTCCTACAGAAAATGAAGAGGTCAGGAAGCAGGTGCAAAAATTGCTTGACAAAGGGCTGATCAGAGAGAGCTTGAGTCCTTGCGCAGTACCAACAGTGTTGAGCCCAAAGAAAGATGGAGGCTGGAGAATGTGCACATATTCAAGAGCCATCAATAAGATCACAATCAAGTATAGATTTTCATTACCTAGAATTGAAGATTTAATGGATTTCTTGAGTGGAGCAAAGTATTTTTCAAAACTAGATCTTAAAAGTGGGTATCATCAGATAAGGATAAGAGAAGGGGATGAGTAGAAAACCACTTTTAAGACAAATGAGGGAATATATGAGTGGAGAGTAATTCCTTTTGGGTTTTCAAATGCACCAAGTACATTGATGAGACTCATGAATGAAATTTTTAAAGATTTCATTGGTAAATTTGTAAAAGTATATCTGGACGATATATTAGTTTACAACATGTCTAAGGAGGAGCATATGAGGCATTTGATTATGTCTTACAAAGGATGCAGCAAGAGAAATTATTGTTGAATTTGAAGAAGTGTTCATTCATGAAAGAAGAGCTAGTGTACTTGGGTTTTGTTATTTCTACTGGAGAGCTGAAGATGGATCCAGAGAAGATCAAGGCAATCATGCAGTGGCCTTCACCCAAGATTGTTTTTGAGGTAAGAAGTTTTCATGGTCTTGCTAGCTTTTATATAAAAATTCATGAAGAAATTTAGTAAGATTAATGCACCAATTATTGAGACCATAAAGAAGGATAAACAACCATTTAGATGGACTGTTGAAGTAGAGAAGAATTTTCAACTGTTAAAGAAGAAAATCACTAAAAGGCCTATTTTGGTTTTACTTGATTTTAATAGGCCTTTCCAACTGAAGTGTGATGCCAATGAAGAAGCAATTGGAGGTGTTTTAAGTCGGGAAGACCGACCAATAGCTTATTTTAGTGAAAATCTAAATGATTCTAAAAAGAAGTATTCTTCTTATGATAAGGAGTTCTACACAATTGTGTAGTCATTGAAGAAATGGACGCATTATCTAATGTCAAAGGAATTCATCCTTTATTCAGATAACCATGCACTATAGTTTATAATGCAGCAGCCAAAGCTCAGCCAAAAACATGCTAAATGGGTAGAGTATCTTCAGGGTTTCCATTTTATTTTGAAGCATATAAATGGGAAGTCAAACAAAGTTATAGATGCCTTAAGTAGGAAGAATGTATTATTTCAAGAGAGTCAAATCCAAGTGTTGGGTTTTGATTTTCTTAGAGAATTGTATGAGACTGATTCAAAATTTAAAGAGGCATTTGAGGCTTATCAAAATCCTCTTTTTATGGATAGGAGTCAATGATTGGATTACTTCTTACAAGATGGGTTGTTGTTTAAAAAAAATCAGTTGTGCATACCAAAATATTCAATGAGGGAGAATCTAATCAAATAAAAACATAGTGGAAAACTTGCAGGACATTTTCGCATAGAGAATACTTTTGAGAAACTAAACATATTTTATTTCTGACCGAAAATGAAATCTGAAGTGGAGAAGTATGTGAAAACTTGCAAAGCTATCAACATGCAAAAGGAAGGAGCCAAAACATAGGTTTGTATATCCCACTACCAATTCCAGATAGGCCTTGGGATATGGTAAGTATGTATTTTGTTTTGGGCTTACCAAAGACTCAAAGAGGTAATGATTCAATTTTTGTTGTAGTGGATAGGTTTTCAAAAATGGCACACTTTATTGCATGTTATAAAACTAGTGATTCTTCTCGCATTATTCTTTTTCATTACT
>APFE031442034.1:11134-38108 GCA_000404065.3 Pinus taeda
CACATGGAGGAGTGTGCATGGATAGGAGATTGTAAGATTGCATGGCTTGCCTAAAAGTATTGTCTCAGACAGGGATTCCAAATTTGTTGGATATTTCTGGAGGACATTATGGAAGAAGCTGGGAACTAAATTAAGTTTCATCTTTTCTTACCATCCACAAACTGATGGACATACTGAAGTTGTGAACAAGAGTTTGGGAAAACTTTTAAGCACCTTACTACAGAACATCCAAAGCAGTGGGATCAAGTATTGGCACAAGCTGAATATGCATATAATGACTCAGCTAATAGGAGTATAGGATAGAGTCCATTCCATATTGTTTATGGAATGCATCCAAGATGAGTAGCTGAGTTAAGAAACTTGGGAAAACAAGAGATTAGAAGTGCAAATGGTGAAGGTTTTGCTTCAAAAATGCAAGCAATACATGAACAAGTGAAATAGAAGTTGCAGGATAGCAACATCAAGTACAAAACCAGAGCAGACATGAGGAAAAGAGAGGTGAACTTTGAAGTTGGAGAATTGGTTTTAGCACATCTCAGAAAGGAGAGGTTTCCAAAGAGGGAGTATAACAAACTGAAGTTCAAAAAGATTTGACCGTGCAGAGCGTTGAGGAAATTTTCTGTATTGTTCCCTGTGATTGTGTATTTTGCGTTGAAAACGTAGTTTCCTCATTTTTAAAGGGCCAATAGTGTTCTGTATAATTCCTTAGGAATTACAATCCTGATAGAGTATAAGGCTCTATGTAATAAATTTCGACTATAACAAGAATTGTTGTTCTGGAGGAAAACCATGAGGCTGTCAGTTTAACAGTAAATGTTTGATACGCTAATAACTAGAGAAAGAGGACATTGGTCAGATATTGAAGAAATTGTATCCCAATTTGAGAGGTTGTCTATATCGACTGCTCCCAAGCTACCATAAACACATGAGAACATTTTGTCAAACACATGGTAAACATAGTAACTACTAGTGACAAATGCATATATGTTCAACGCTCCCTAACTTCACCAAGAAATCTCAATTCCCTCTCAAACTAACTGCAACAACTCTTGTTAGTCTATGCGTGCACATAACCATTCAGTAACTTATAAAATCATGAATAGGATCCATAACTAGAGCACATCATTTAACCAGGCCTATAAACAACATATAACCATAATGAGTCTATGCAAAATGACTCATATATTCAAAAAAATACCCAGTACATGTGCTCATTGATCACACTAAGAAAATAATTTAGATTAGCATACGCAAATGCCAACAAAGTTAGGCACTTCCATATACCCCCTGACAATATATTAGGCTAAACCAAATCTATCTTTCAACGAATCACCCCTATGCCATATTTCAAGCATGAATGTGGAATCATATCGAATAAACCAAAATAGAACCAATTAGGGATTCCAAAGGCCAAGCCATCTCAACCCTTAATGATCAGGTGCTCAAAATTAGGCTTAAAATTCAAAGTGTCAGAATACATATAAACTTAACTTTTGATTGAATAACTCGTTATCCTGAATCCAACCATGTGAATGGCACTCAAATCAAAGCTCGTATGAAGAAGTTAGAGCATGTAAATGTTAAGGTTTAACTTGGACAAATGGTAGGAAAAGATGATGTGGTTAGGCTCTTCAGTGAATGGGGAAGCGCCAAATGGCAGAACACCATTGGCCCCCACATTTTGCAAATCGCATGTTGTAGGTGGGTCTGTGTTAAAAATCTACCCCAGAACAAGCGAGGGTACGATGCGATAATTGCAATCACACATTGCAACAGGGCAGGTGGAAAGGCATGAAAGAATTGGCCCCAACAGTTGTGATTCGATGATCATCCCCCAAGCAGGGAAGGGTTGCCATGAAATAATCGCAATCGCAGATCACAATCACAAACCACAAAAAACAAAGTCCTGCATATATCAAACCATCGATACTCCACCGACTGTGAATTGCGAAAGGATCCCAGGTGTGATAGGTTTATGAATTTTGGTTAATAGTTCTGTCGGGTCTGCCATATTGCAATTGCACATCACCCCGCTCCATTCACAAACCATAAGCCCACTGATTCTCGCTGATTGCGATTTGTGATTGGACAGTTGGTGCCGACAGATTATGGATTGTCGCACGGTGAAATTTTCACTCATTTAGTGCTTTTTGGAGCTAATTTGTAGGATCATGCCATATTTGGAGCAATTTGTGGACTGAATAATGGGAAAAGTAGGAGAGGTCATAAATTCTTCATTTTTGCACCAGATTAGAGGCAAAAAGAGGAAGGGGTACCATTTTTGAGTATTTTGAACTCATTGGAGTAGGTTTCAAAAGCATTTGAGCATTGTAATCACATATTTTTACATTTTTTAGCATAATAGAGAGACCTAAGTCATTGGAAGCTGAACTAAGGAGACGTAGCTAAGGAGGGGTGAACTCCTTTATCATGTTCTTGTTGTAATGTGTTTTTGATGATGTTCTGTACATGTTTATGCTATTGTTTAGTCTCTTATTTATGTTAAATTGCTCATAAAATTAACACAAAAACTCATCATTTCACTTGCAAAAATTCATGAATCCTTAAGCACAATGAAATCATTTTGTTTCTAATATGAGGAGGATCTTAGCACATAAATCTAATGTTCTAAATTAGATCATTTTGGTATCAGAGGCACTAGGTTTTATTTGTGAAAGAAGGATTTAACTATTTGCAAGTTTATGTCATGCTTACAAGGTTAAAACTCAAAAGAGGAGAAGGGAAACTGGTTGGAAGCTGTGAAGTTGGGTCAAGGGGAAGGAGAGCAAGGTTTTCACAATCTCCAACATGAGTTTAGCCTAAAGCTGTAGTTGAGACTCTAGAGATCGTGTCTCATGAAGGATAACCTACAAACATCACAGAACATGAGAAGACCTTCAAAAATGATTTCTTTAATATGACAGAGATGGTGAAAGTCCTTTATGAGGAGAAGAATACTAGGTTGCAAGGGGAAAATTCCAAACCTCCTAAACTAGAAGCCTCTTCAAGAGGAGGTAACGGAAATGGAGACAAATCTTTACCCTCTCCACCATTTTCTTCATCTTCTTCTTCACAAGAATCTTCACCCTCTTTTACTAACACAACTCTTACTCATACTCATCATACATACTTCAAAAGGAACTAGTAAATCACCTTTTTTAAAACTTGATGTTAAATTTGAGTTGTCCATGTATAATAGTGAAGTGAATGCAAAGAAGCTTTATAATTGGATTCGTCAGTTGGAGGTCTATTTTAGGATTGAAAACCTTCAAGTCTATTAGATAAAGATTCAATTATCTTCCTTGAGAATGGAGGGTGCAGCACTAGTTTGTTGGGAATCAAACACCCAAGAGAAGATTAAAAAACATAGTAATATCTCAATTTCTTGTCATGATTTCATTGTTGCAATCAAAAGACAATTTTAACCTCTATCTTATATGAAAAAATCCATCATGAATTTGTATAACTTTAGACAACTTAAAGTTCAAATGTGTTAGATTACACCCAAGAATTCAAAAAAAGGTCTTTGACGTTAGGTGTAGATTTGCAATCACAAGACACATTGCTGAAGTAGATAGGGGCTTTACATAGTTACCTTAGGCATACTCTCTTAATGTTTAATCCCAATAATATAGATTATGTCTGTGTACAAGCCACTCATCTTGAGGCAAGTGGGAAAATACCCTAGAAGAAGGTAGTAAAAAGCCATTTAAGTGTAAAGGAAAGGAAAAGGATTTCAAAGGAAAGGAAAAGAAAAATGCGTCTATAAAAAAAGGAGAGAAAGTTACATGCAAACATTATTCCAGGGAGGGTCACGATGAATCCCATTGTTGGAAGCTTCATCCCAAAATGAGGCCAAAAATAACAACAACAAGGGAAAACAAAAACAATTGGAACCACTCAAGAGGATTTGGGATCTGATTCGGGTGATGAAATTAAAATCACAGGCATGAGCTTAAAAGGAAAATAATCCATTTCTAGCACTAGTTCTTCAAACTCACAAAATGAAACTCCAAATGAAAAGAGGAGAACATAAATTTTTCACATAATGGTGATATCAAAACGCAACAAGATTGATACACTTTTTGATAGTGGCTCTTAAGCCAATCTTATCTCTGAAAACATTGTCACAAGTTTAAACTTGGAAAATATACATCATAAACCATATCCACTTGTCTGGGTGTGTGACAATGGGCAATTGTAGGTTGCGAGAAACTATAAATTGAAATTTTCCATTACTGCAAATTCCATAGATGAAGTGGATCTTGACGTTGTGTCATTAGATATTTGTGGCATAGTTTTCGATAGCCCATACCTTTATGACGGAAAAGCTATCTTCCATAGACATGAAAAAAAATATCATTTATTCAAAGGTGGAATAGAATATTTTGTGAGAGCTCATAGCAAGAAAATAAATATTTCACTTTTTAATGCAGGGAAAATGAAAAGACCGGTGAATTTGAGCAAGAATTTTGTGCTTCAAATGATACAACCAAAGAGTGATGTTGATAATGAAGCTTTTAAAGGTTGTGATTGAAATTTGAAATATGGATTGGTTGACATAGTTAACCAATGCGATGAGATGTTTCACAAACCAAACGGGTTACCTCCCAAGAGCAGAATCCAAAATGAAATATAGTTGTAAGAAAAGTGTCTTCTTCCTAACATCGACATGTACAGGATGTCAGTAATGGAAAGCGCAGAAATTAAGACACAAATCCAGGGACTGTTGAATAAAAGGATCATTTGACCTTCTCCTTTACCATGTGGTGCACCTCTTGTTTTGGCACCTAAGAAGAATGTTAAATGTTTCATTAAGTGGGATTCAAGAACTGGTTTTCATCAAAGTAGATTTGTTGAAGGATATATATGGAAGATGACATTCAAAACAAGGCAAGGTTTGTTTTAATGACTTATTATGCTTTTCGGTCATTTCCATGCTCCTACTACTTTCCTACATATGAAGCATGATATGTTGAAGCCATTTCTATACATGATAGTCTACTTGAATGACATTTTCCTTTTCAGACAACTCATGTGTGAGAAAAAAATACTTGATGTCATATGTCAAGAACATTTGTTTCTGAAGATATCAAAGTATATGTTGGATAAAAATTCTTTGATGTACTTGAGCCATGAAATTGGTTCTTCCAAGCATAACACTATAATTCCAGTGAGTGGGATCTTTAGAAGCTGCAAATCTTTCAATCTATTCTTTGTCTAGTAGTCCTATTAGCTGTAACAGTTTGTGGTGCTATTGACTCCATTCATGCAAACATAGCTGAAAGAATTATACATTATGGTGAAGCCGCAATGCCTTTTCTATGCTCACAATTTATGTAGGAAGGCTCAAGATAGTCATTTGGATAAGAGGTTTTCTGGGAATAGCCCAATGTTGGAAGAGACATTTGGTTAATTTTTCTTCTATTTCAGCTCATTTTCATTTTTTTGCAGTTGTTCAAAAGTTCTTCCAGTGGGGAGGAAAACAACGAGAGTCATTTTATGATTTAAAACCAAATATCAGTTCAACATTTATACTTACTCTTCTAAATTGTAAAAAGTCATTTAAGTTTCAGGTTGATGTATGTGACTATCCCATGGGCATAGTCTTTATGCAATGTGGTAAGCCCATTTATTTTCATTCATAAATTTTCAATGGTGATGTTTTTAAGTTGCAACGACAAAGGCACTTCGATTGGATGGGTTTCTTCTACTATTCCACTTGATCAAAAGGTTTAAGAAAGGTACAAGTGAAAAGTTTGTTGATGTACTTTCTAGTCCTATAGTTTGTATAACTACTTTCCTCAGGCATCCTTTTGTTTTACATGAAATTTATGTTCAGAATAATACATACTTTCAAGATGTACATTCAAGCTTGAGTCAAAGGAATCAAGTGGAGGAATTTTCTTACCATTTGCATCATAATGTATTGTATCATCTTGGTAAGAAGGATCTTGCTACTGATAGTAACATGGAAAAAGCCAAAGATTTCATTGAACAACTCCAAATGGTACATAAAACAGTGCAAGAATAACTTGAAAAGGGCAAAGGCAAGTACACAACAAGGCACGATAAGCATCATGTAGATAGAAAGTTCCAACTCAGTAAAAAATGGATTTGATATTGGAAAGGTGAGGGAACTGTACCCTCACCTGTTGGACAATTCAAGGTGATATTTTGGGTCTAAAATCATTCCACTGGGGATGAGTGATCAGGTGCTCAAAATTAGGCTCAAAATTCAAAGTGTAAGAATCTCTATAAACTTAGCTTCAGATCGAAGAGCTCGTCATCCTAATTCCAATGGTGTGAACAACACTCGAATCCAAGATCGTATGAAGAAGTTAGAGCAAGTCAAAGTTTAGTTTTGATTTGGACAGATGGCAGGAAAATATGATGTGGCAGGGCTCTTCATAGAATGGAGAAGTGACAAGTGGCAGATCGCCACTAGCCCTCATATTTCGCAAATCGCATGTCGTAGGTGCATCGACATTAAAAATTGGCCCCATAACAAGCTAGGGTGTGATATGATAATCACAATCGCACATCGCAATAGAGCAGGTGGAAAGGCATTAAAGAATCAACCTCGACAGTTGCGATGCGATGATCAAGCATCGAGCAGGGAAGGGTTGTGATGTAATAATTACAATCGCACATCGCAGAAAACAAAGTCTCGCATATATAAGACCATCGGTACTTCGCCGATTACGAACTACGAAAGGATCTCAGATGTGATAGGTTTATGAGTTCCGGTTAGTAGTTTTGTAGGGTTCGCCATATCACAATCACACATCGCCCTGCTATGTTCACAAACCATAAGACCGTTGGTTCTCACTGATTGCGATTTATAATTGGAGAGCCAGTGCTGACCGATTATGGACCGCCATGCATTGAAATTTTCGCTCAGTTAGCACTTTTTGGATCTAATTTGTAGGATCATGCTAGATTTGGAGGAATTTGTGGAGTGAATAGTGGGAAAACCAAGAGAGGTCATAACTTCTTCAATTTTCCACCAAATTAGAGGCAAAAAGAGGTTGAGGTACCACTTTTTAGTATTATGAACTCATTGGTGCAGGTTTTAGAAGCATTTGAGCATTCTAAACACATATTTTTACATTTTTGAGCATAATATAGAGGCCCAAGCCATTGGAACCTAGACCAAGGAAATGTAGCCCAGGAGGGGTGAAATCATTTATCATGTTCCTATTGTAATGTGTTTTCTATGATGTTATGTACATGTTTATGTTGTTGTTCAGTCTCTTATTTACGTTAAATTGCTCATAAAATTAACATAAAAACTCATCATTTCACTTGCAAAAATTCATGAATCCTTAAGCACAATGAAATAATTTTGCTTCTAATCTGAGGTGGATCTTCGCACATCAATCTAGTATTCTAAATCAAATCACTCAACCACAGCGACTTCAGCTAAACTAGTTTAGAAATCACTAACACCAAAACAAGATTGATGCCTTCAACTTTCTTCACCGTATCGAAAGGGATTTTCCTATCTCCACTTATCAATCAAGATTTCCAGGAGAAACCCCATCTCCACCCTTAACACTTTAGAATTTTCTTAGGACCACCTCACTATGATTCAAAGTCTACCAGCCATCCAAATATTAAACCAAAACAAGTAACCCACAACACCATGGCTACCCAGGAAAGTGCAAGGCAAGGCTTAAAACCTCTATCAATCCAAGAAAATCCATGCCAATGACAACAAAATAACTCTGTAAACCAAATTCATGCACCGTGTATCTAAATCTTAGTAATGAAATCACACATGCAAACTTTATTGGAAATTTCATCCTATTATAACTACTCTTCCAACCTTTCCTTCTGCTCCCTTGCTTTCCTTTTGCTTTCTCTTTACTTTCTTGTGTCTACGTGCTTCTTCTCTCTTCTCTTAGAGCTCTACTTCTAAAAGTTATCAAAAGATAGAACTAATAAAAGTTTTCAATTCTTTCTCTGATGCCTTTTTATCATTCATGTTTAGTGTCTCTTCCATCATTCTTCTCATTTTATTCATTTTCCTTATTGGTTGAATGCATGAAGATGGGTTACACTTTTAGGCCAAATGTGGCAATGAAATTTTAACTTTATCCTCTTTTATCATATTTAAGTCATCAAAATTCATATAAGAATTGTGAATTTTGATTCAGAGCAAAAAAAGGATATGTGGAGAATTATGTTGTTGTCCTAATGATACTTTTTGTTTAAATCTTTAGTGTCATGTAATCTCTCAATTTTCCATTAAATGAAATATTTGTCCTTGCAAATGTTTTCACATTTTAAGAGGTGTGTATGTTCACATAGCATAACTTAGTCTAAAATGTGCAATTTTTTAAAAATATATATATTAACAAGATCTACAAACATAGAACTCATATTTTATGTTAAAAAAAAAAAAAAATTGTACGCAAAATTATATTTTTGTGTTATTTTTCAAAGTTGGTGAAGTAATATGTCAATTGCATTTTGGAGACACGTGTTTGTGTAATATTTTTTCCAAATATTTAAAGAAATTGACAACCCAAGAGTACCATTTTGAAGAGGACTTGTAAACAAATATAGTGGTATTTTTTGAAAGCTTTTCATTATGTATAGTATATTCTATTGATTTTTTATTCAGCCCCTTTGAAATTGTAAAAAACAAATTCAAGCATTATGTTTAAAATAAATTAGATGAAAAATATCATATGAATTCAAAAGTGTCAAACTCATGTGTCATTGGATAGACGATTCTTTCGTGAATCTAGCATGATCAAATTCGATACTTAAGGAAAAATTCCGCCCTAAATCCGTTAGGGTACAGAATTGGGTTGCAAAGAAATTTGCCGAAGGGGTGTTGAAACTATGATTTTTAGGACCTCGGGAACTTGATCGAGCGTTTAAATTAAAAATTAAAAATTTTCAATTCAGTGCTTAAAATGGTCAATTGAGTGCTTAACTTCAAAATTCTAATTGCTCGATCAAGCGTTAAATAAACCCTTTATTGAGTCATACAGGTGGTTAATCAATGGCTAGATCGAGCCATTAAAAGGTTACCCACCACCAACCACCTACTAACTTTTATTAATGTTATATATGTAAAATGCTACGTCTTAAGGGTTCAATCAAGCATATAGCTCAATCAAACCTCTGTTTTCAACCCAGAAAAAAAGAAAATAGTATAAATTCAAATGTAAAAAAATAACAAAAAACATTCATTTATAGAGGAATATCAGAGCATGAAAATTAGACAAGGATTCATAGAAAATATGGCAAATTGGAGATCTTGATCTAGAAAAGGAAATACATTTCCATCCATAGAGGAAATGCGAGGAACAACTAGAGAAAGGATAAGAAAAAGACATCAGAAATTTAGAGAACAAGAAGATCACGCAATTCAAGAAAATCATGCAAATACTTTGATCCAAATGGATATTGGTGGCCACCCACCTATTCCACTTGGAAACCCACCATTGTTACCTTTAGTTTCTTTAATTGTAGCAAAATTTATTATTCTTGGTAGTTTTTCAAGTCCTAAACTTTGAGAGTCGTTTTGAGGGACTTAATGGATTTGTTTTGGGAAAACACAAATTTTATAAAAAGAAAGGCTACTCTACTTATATTTATTCAGCATCCGTTTGGAGATCTTCGAAATGAGGTATTATGATAGCCAAACAGAGATCGTATGCCAAAGTTACGACCCTGGGAAGTTGACGTTCCAACTAAACCCAATGGAGCCCACAAATTTTTGGTGATTCATCTCCTAGAGTTAGGTTTTTCTATGTTTAGTGTTTCCCAATGCTTCTTAATGATAAAAAGGCCTTTGAGCCTCATCGTAATACAGTTCAAAAGGAATGTAGTTGCCACATCTCTTCTTAGAGATAAGCTACCATTGCCTTAGCTAGTTTATTTTTCTTTCGGCATGTAAACAATTTTCAATAATTTGTTATTTATGAATTAAAGTTTTTTTTTGTATCTGAGTTTATGTTTATATTTGTATTTCATTTCATTCCTGCATAAATTTGTATCACACAAGTAATTCAAATTGTCTCACTTCTCATAATACTTGCTCCATATTGTATGCATTAGGAAATATGATTGAAAACCATAAAAAAATGGAGAATGGAACAATAAAACTAACATAAAATAAGAATTGAAAGTATTACCATGTAGCTAAAAACTTATTTGTAACAATAACTAAAGAAAACCACTTAAAACCATGCAAATTATTAAAAACCACTTGAAACCATGCAAATTATTGGAAACTACTTGAAACCATGGTTCAATGAATATTTTTGAAACCACTTGAATTCATACAAATTATGAACCACCAAATTATAATGGTTTAGGATAACCCACAAAAAATTATGTGATTTAACCAAAGAAAAACCATTGTAACATAATTTCCATATATTATTTACATGAATTACAATTCATGGCAATCTATTTACAAGAGGGATTATCAAAAATGGTTTTCACATATGTGCTCCTAATCCTATAAACATTAGTTTGATTAATGTTTGATATCCTTGTAGGATTTAAAAGAGAGAAAATGTGTCAAGATCTAGAAGGAGCAAGAATATCCCTCCTTCCAATGTGCATGTTGAGAAGACATTCTTTGTTAAACATATATAACAACATTATTTTTTCATAACATTCATCATCATATATAACATTTAATGGTTGATTGAATCTTAAATGATGATCCTTACCTTTAACTTGAACTTATAACAATGATGATAACAATGTACATTTATTGTTGATAAGACCTTGAAGCATCTTGCTTGTTCTGTAAATCCACTAAAACCTATATCTCTTGATTTATTTTTGTTTCCTTATCAACAATTTCATGTGCTTCTGATACTTCTCATCCCACATTTCTTCCACTTTTTATTTGAAATTGTGAAATTCTCAATAGTTATGATAAGTTTTTCCTTTAAAAAAGTTATTCTTACTATTATTTTATGGTAATTTTAGTTATATGTTTTAAAATGTTAAACGATATGGTGATTCTAATGAAGAAAAACTTTTCTAACTAATTTGATTTTGTAAGGTAGGCTTTCAAATATTAACATACTTAAAAACTAGTTGAATAGGTTCTGTATTGTAACATGGAGTGTGTATTTATATCTCGTATGGTTTTTTAGTCGCAAATTATGATATAGTTGATTAAATTTGTATAAATTTTGTAGATATAGATTTTTTTCTCTCATGAAATAAAGTTGGCTTCTCAATTTGGTAATCACTAGATTGATTTTCCAAGAATCTCACATTCTCTCAAATTAAAAAGATTTGTCATATCATTAAATTCTAAGTAAGAATTCCCTCTGAAATATGTATTTAGACTTCCTATATAAGAATTTAAACTTAAATTCTATTAGTCTTTAGTTCAACAACCTTGAAAATTATTATACAATATATTCTTCATCAATTTTACTAGATATTCATCCTCTTCTAATTTTTGAGCCACACTCTTTGGCTTATTTAGTAAACTCTCTAATTTTATTCCTAACACTTATTCTTTTGTAATCACTTAAATATAATACAATCTCTTCTCACAATCCCTTTTACTTGACATTGGAATTAAATAATTGAAATGCTTGGTAAATGAGATACATAAACAAAAATAAAATATCATCCTTGTTACAGTAGGGATCACTTTTAGTTTGGTATTTATATAGTCTTTTGAATAAATGGAAAATTGTTGCTAAGACGAAGTAATTTTGAAAAGGTATTGGAATGCTTCACTTTGTAAATGTGATTTATTGTGAAACGAAACAAAGCTTTAAACCTAAATTCACCAGTGAAATTTTGGGGTTATATCTAACAATAGATCACCTTTATCGCACACCCTTCAATCCTATGCCGAAATGGTTTTATTTTTTTTTCATTTCTTAAACTTGTGTTGAGGTGAGAGTGAACACAGATTATTGCTTGTGGGTCTAGTTTACTTGGGAAATAAGTATATATTGACAATTAAATCTCCAAATTCTCTAATTTTATTATTAACACCTATTCTTTTTAAATCAATTTTCTTTTTCCTTTTGTTCTCACATATCTTTTAGTTTCCACCGGATTTAATTCAAATGTTTAGTGAATGAGATATGAAGAAAAATATAACACCATTTTTGTTGTGGAGATCAATTTTAGTTTAATATTTATATAGTCTCTTGAAGAAACTAAAATTAGATGCTAAGAAGAACAAATTTTAAAAATGTAAATGCTTCACTTCGTAAATGAGGAAATGGAGGTAGATATATTAAAAGAAATATATTTATGAATTTAATTTTTTGTTTTTCTAACATTATTAAATGAATAAAGTAATTCCAATTGTTTTTAGTAATATGATATATTTTTTGAAATAATTTATTAATAAAATAATTTTATATAAAGAAGACTAAAATATAAATTAGCAAATTTAAATCATGATATTAGAAAAATTATAAAAATAAATTATTTAATTTTTTTTTTTGGCAATATTGTATTTTATTAATTGTTTATAGAAATAATTGATTACGAGCATGTTCCTTTCCGCTGCCGGAAGTGTTACACCTTGGGACACCTCTTCAGAGATTGCCCATTAAACAATAAGCCTGAATCTCAAAGCAAGCAAGAACCTCAATCACAGGATGGGTTCACCAAAGTGACAAACAGAAGACGCGGGAACAAAAAACCTAATGCCCCACCCAAAGCGATGCCAGAGCCAGAAGCGAAATCCCAACCATCCACTAGTAACAACGTCGGGATTCTGGCACACGAGGATCAACAGGAAGAACCCAGATCGGAAACAATGACACACAAAACTGCCAAGTCAGGAGCACCAAAGAAGAACCAGGAAGGAGAAAAGACTAAGCCAACCATAGAAACTTGGATCAACCCGGATATGGATATAGATAATCCATCCTACGACAAGGATAAGGGAAAGGAAGCAGAGGGCAGCAATCAGGAAGCACAGTTCATGGAAGATGACAGCGAACCAATTGATATTGGGGAACTTGACATTCTTGGCCTAGAACAAGCTTGCAAATCAGGTAACTTTGACAAAATTCCTGAAACGCAAGTAGATAATCTAGTAGAAATTCTGAATAAAGCTCAAAAGAAATACTCCCTCGGGATCCGGACAGGTAGTCAATGGGATGGTAAATTTGCTTACAAAGACAGCAAGAAGAGAGGTAGGAAGACAACACTAGAAAGAACAATCAAGATTGGAGAGGTATTGGTGGAGTCGGGCAGATATGCCAAACTCACCAAATACTACAATACAAATCCAAAAACTTCCAAATGAAGTTGATTTCCTGGAACATCAGGGGGCTCAACAGCCCAAGAAAGGGAAAAATCCTAAAAAAATTGATAATGGAAGACAAACCAACCATTCTTTTCCTACAGGAAACCAAATGCACTTCGAGAACCTTGGAGAAAATTGCAGCCACAGCTTGGCCAGGAGGGCAAGTTACAACTGTAGATGCACAAGGGGCATCTGGAGGCCTAGCGATCCTCTGGGATGTGGGGAAAATACAACTAGACAACATACATGCGAACAAAAACTTCATTCATGCAGTTTTTCATCTTCTGGGTATAAACATCCATGGCCACATTACTAACGTTTACTTCCCACAAGAAGCTTTGTAGAAAGCGACAATCCTTGAAACTATATCACAGCTCAACTCTGACAGAGCATACCCGCTCTGGGTGACGGGAGGAGATTTCAATATGATCGCCTCAACAGAAGAAAGACAAGGAGGGAGATGCAGAATCAATAGAGATGGCACACTACTCAAAGAGTTTATTCAAAACAACTGGTTGATCGATGTACCCACAACCAACGGCCTTTATACATGGATGAATAAGTGGGCAGCTCCACTGCAAATTGCTTCACGCCTAGACAGATTTCTAATTTCCGATAATGCCATACACATCGGAGGAGAATTCACGGCTCATATTATTCCTTTTTCTGGATCTAACCACTGGCCTATTGAACTGCACTGGAATCGGCCAGGAAATAGCATCAAATGACCATTTCGCTTTGAAGCCTTCTGGCTTTCCCATCCAGAGTTCACTGATTTCATCAACAAAACATGGCAGAATTGCAATCGAATTGAACACACCAAAATGGCAAGATTCCAGAGAAAGTTAAAGATGCTCAAGGGAGAAATGAAGCGCTGGAACAAAAATACGTTTGGCAACATTTTCAAGGAAAAAGAACAGCTTATCCAAGAAATCAAAAACACGCAACAGCGGATCATCTCAGAAGGGCATTCAGAAGCTCTCGCACTTAAAGAACAAGAAATGGAGAGAAAACTCATAGAATGGGAGCGACGGGAGGAGGTCCTATGGCGGCAGAAATCCAGAATCCGATGGCTCAAGGAGGGCGAGAAAAACACCAAGTTCTTCCACAAATCTACAGTGCAAAGAAGAATGCGAAATCAAATATCACAAGTAAACAACGCTCAGGGAGAAAAAGTTGAAACCCAGGAAGGGATTGAACAAGAATTCGTTCATTACTTCAAGGAAATGAGCAAGGAGCCAAATATCAACAGAGCAGAGGCAATAGACAGTATCACACGGCACATACCACGCCTCATAACAGAGGAGAAAAATACTCTGCTTCTCAAGCCGATAAGCCTTCAGGAAGTGGAAACCGCAGTAAAATCCCTTAAAGCAGGTAAAGCTCCGGGTCCTGACGGATTCACGTCAAATTTCTTCCAGCACTTTTGGGAATTAATAAAATGGGAAGTATGGCAAGTAGTAGAAGAATCTCGCATCATGAGATGGATGTATCCGGGCTTGAATGCTACATTCATAGCTCTTATACCCAAATCGGAGGAGTCCAACACGCCTGATAAATACAGACCCATTGCCTTATGCAATATTATCTACAAGATTGTATCCAAGGTAGTGGCGCTGAGACTAAAAATGGTGCTTCCTTTCATCATCTCTCCAGAACAGTCTGGCTACGTAGAGGGAAGTCAAATAACGGATGGGATAATCCTCACTCATGAGATCATTCATTCTCTCATGCACTCAAAAAAATCAGGTATGCTTCTTAAAATAGATCTATCAAAAGCTTTCGATAGCATAAGCTTGGAATACATGCAAAAAACATTAACTGCTTTTGTCTTTGACAATGCTTGGATCCGATGGATCAGTAGTCTCATATCTTCTACCTTTTTTTCAATTCTCATCAATGGGATCCCAACCCCAACTTTCTGTTCATCCAGAGGTATCATACAAGGTGATCGCCTATCGCCTTTCCTTTTCATAATCATGGCGGAAGGCCTAGGTAGATGTATCAAAAATGCCATTCTTTCACAAGACCTTAAAGGCATTACCCTCCATCAAGCTCCCACAGTCTCCCACCAGTAATTTGTCGATGACAACATGATTTTTGGGCACTCCTCTGTCCAAGAAGCTCGCACTTTAAATTCCCTGCTTAATCTCTTCTCCAAGGCATCGGGAGCACTTATTAACAAAGTAAAATCCCATATCTTTTTCTTCAATACCCATCCGACCACTCAGCGAGCGATAACCTACATTCTGGGCTTCTCCATTGCCTCTCTCCCATCCAAATACCTAGGGGCACCTCTCTTCGTTTATGCTCGGAAGCACTCCTCATGGACCACTCTTCTTGAAAAATTGGAAGCCAAACTTTCTCACTGGACTCATCGATCCTTGAATATGGCCAGTCGGCTAGTGCTCATTAAAGCGGTTCTTCAATTGATGCCGCTTTATTTATTTTCCATTCTAGCTGCACCAAAATGGGTCCTAAAGGCTATCAAAAAATTACAGAGAAATTTCCTATGGGGGAGCAATGGACCAAATAGGAAATGGGCGCTGGTAAAATGGGAGAAAGCTTGCCTCCCAAAAATTGGAGGAATTGGGCTCTGAGATCCAGATCACAACAATCGGATAACGGGAGCAAAAATATGGTGGAAATGGCTATCATACCCGGGCACACAATGGGCTAAAATATGGACAGCAAAATATGCAAACAACTCACCACTGGAGGAGCGCCTAAGAATGACGAAAATCAGTAAAGGTTCGGCAATATGGAATTCAACAATTTTAAACAGGGATCTTATTCAAAAACATAGCTTCTGGGAAGTGAAGGACGGAGGCACAAATCGATTCTAGATAGACTCGTGGCAGCAACTCCCCAACATAACCAATCTCCTTCAAGACATCCCCAATCAGAACATCAACCAACAGGAAAAGATCAATCACTTCTGGGAAACAAACACTACCTCAGACCACCGCGACTGGAGGGAAGCAAAAGCCATCTTATCTCACAGTCCAGAAGCAGTTCAAAAAAACCTAGATGAGGAATTAAAAAAAGACAAATAATCAAGGAGACAGGTCAAGACAAATTAAGATGGGGACATGAAGAGAAAGGAACATTTACGTCCAAGGAGGCATACCAAATCATTATAAAAGGTCACTTCATAAAAGACAAGAGATGGGAGAGAATCTGGAGCCTCCCCATATGGCCGAAGATATCAACCTTTCTCTGGCTATTGTCCCACAATCGGATATTAACTTGGGATAACCTAAGAAAAAGGAAATTCGCAGGACCTTCAATCTGTCTCAACTGCAAAATGGAGGAAGAATCAGCTGTCCATCTCATGCAATTTTGCCCACTCAGCAGAAGAATATGGGAGAAAGTGTCATTTCGATGCCAGAAGGAAGGAAGAGTAATGGGGGACATAAACAACACCTTACAAAATTGGCCACAACAGCCCTATCAAAGCACCATCCTCAACACTCTTTGGCAAATAGTTCCAGGCACAGTAATGTGGAACATTTGGAAAGAACGGAACAGGAGAATATTCAAAAATCAGGCTATGGAATTGGAGCAAGTATGGACAATCATTCATAAGAACCTGCAGGAAACCCTCTCTACTAAAGGATGGTCCCCGGAGGATTTACCTTCTAGCAGTAAGGAGCAAACCATATGGAATAATTGGCAATTCCAAATCACACCTCCTAACTCCACTCAAGTCACCTCGCCCCGGAAGCAAACCTCGTCCACCAACTGGATACCTCCTCCATCCAATACATACATGCTCAACTTTGATGGGGCTTCTAAAGGAAATCCAGGCACCACGGGCTATGGCGGAGTGATACGAAACTCTCAAGGCATCCCGCTCAGAGTCTACTTTGGATCCATAGGATGGAACACAAATAATGCAGCAGAATTGGAAAGCCTTTGGAGAGGACTCAAAATTGCTCAAAATCAGAAATACACCCCCCTTATAGCAGAAGGAGACTCTCAAATAATCATAAACATGGCTACAAAGATACAGCAAGACACAGACGCTCAAAAAGTCAGCAGAAGCTGGAGGATGGCATCCAGGCTTGAGTCTCTCCAGACATGGCTACAGAATAACAAAGCCATCTCCTTTAAGCACAGCAGGCGTGAAGGAAACAAAGTAGCGGACTTTCTAGCCAATTTAGGGGCAGAGCAAGGAAACGAATACCATGAAGGTCACCCACAGGATATTGCGCTGGAATCCGACTTGACAAGTCTACAGGAGATCCTTAAAGCAGATATGCAGACAGCAGAAGAGGACCACCCGGATGCGGGTGCCACCTTGACCGACGGAGGCCATGTGCCTGCCACGAGTAATGCTCTACGAGATGACGACTCAGAGCAAAGAAATGAAGAGCCTTAAACTAGCATTGAATGGCATTCAATGCCATTTAATCCACACACCATTCCGAGGAATTTATAGGCGGAGGGGAAAAATGTTCAGGCGAGATATTTTGGAGAAGGAATGCCTGTCGGAACAGGCACGAAGCCACAATCCAATTTGGCAAGAGACAGGTTGCCTGGAGAGGAAGACGGAGGGTGCCGGGGTGGGCAAACTTGTGCGCATACCCAGGCTCAGTGCAGGGAGTAATTACTCAAGGCATCGAAGGCAGTGTAAGGCAAGGATTAACCAGGTGAATTGTCACTTCCTGACATTGTCCATAACAGAGGAAATTCAATCTCAATTCTGCAAGGTGAGTGCAAAAAAGGCAATGCAGGAAGCTACGAGTAAGCTGCTACAAGTTCAAGAACATCACAGGTTTAAGATGGCGCCCCGAGAATGTGTCAGTTCTCGAAGAGGGAGGAATCATGGACAAAGGGGGCATTCTGGTGGGAGAGGAGCTCCTAGCCTGCAGCGTGTCTCCCCAATTGCTTATGCCTCGCCAGGGTCTCCTGGGTCTGAGGATTCGGGGAATGACATAAGTAACATGGTTCAGACAATCAAATTCAAATACCATCGTCGAACGCATCGGCCTGTTGTCTCAGTGCTGATCACAGTGGTTTTTGCTGAAGAAGATGAAGAGGACGGAAGTGGTAGGGAGGCTTCCGAGGAACAGGAGCTCAGTACGCACACCTCATCTCAGAGCAGGGGTAAGGAGGACAGTTCTTACCTCCCTTCCTCTCAGAGTAGGCTGGAAGAGGAGAGCACGGGCGTTCAATCGGCAGAGCAGGAGGAGGTTCTTCGAGAAATTGGAAGTATAATGGACATGGATATTACCAATTGGGCTCAGAATTCGGCAGCGCAACCTCAGGCAATGGAAAACCCAATGAAGGGCAAGGAGCCAGCCCACTTTTTTGGCTGCAGACTCTATCCAAAGCTGCCTCCGGGAATACAGAGGATTGAGGACATTCCGGAAGGCATGGAGGTGATCTGCGAGCCCGATCCGGAACGGGAAGCAGTAGAATGGGAGGCTGAGCAACATTATAACTATATAATAAATATTTTAAATGACAATTTTTAAACAGTTAAATATAATATATCATTAAAATTTATATATAATTAATAAATATCTTTTTTTCCAGCATAACTTCATGATTTAACATAAGCTTAACAAATTATACAAATATATTTAACCACACATTATAACTATATAAATCCTATTTCAAATGAAAATCTTTAAGCACTTAAATTATAATATATCATTAAAATTTATATGTAAGTAATTAAGTTTCTTTTACCAACATAACTTCATGATTTAACATAACTTTTAAATTTTGCACACAAACATTTGCTCAAGTAGTATAATTAGAAGAGAAGTAAGTGGTCCATCATCCACACATGATTTATTTCATTGCAAGGAACAAACATCACATATTGTAATTAAGATAATTGTATTAAAGGATCATGAACCACATTTCCACATACCTGCAATTCAAACACTTTGTATGTGCATTAGATTCACCTTGCACACACCAACACTACTAATCAATTTTCCTTACTAGTGAGTACAAGTATCTAGAGAAATTTCTTATATTTTACTTTAAGATTTTGCACACAAACTTATGCTCACATAGTATAATTAGGAAAGAAGTAAGTGGCCCATAATCCACACACCATTTCTTTTCTTGAAATGAACAAACATCACCTAGTCTAATTCAAGGAATTGAAAAGGATCACCACATGTTCACATCAATTCAAACTTTGTATACTCATAATTTCACTCGCATACACATTCAACCCACACATAAATCTCACTTAAACCTTGTATAAACGGTATCCTCTTTCCAGAATATTTGTACCTAATCTATTTAAGCTTATACTATTTTTCTACACACCGTAAGTGAACCAAAGCCTTTCTAAAAACAACCTTAACCTAAACACACTAAATTCCCCACAGAAGCCACAAGATAATTTATAGTTTAGGTTAGGACCATGGTGATAGGAAATAAAAATTCATCATGATTTTTTTTCGTATTGAAACATAGAAAGTTGTCTTTCAGGGAGCTTAAAATCCAGCATCATCCAGTGACAAATCTGGTAGATGGAAAGAAACTCATGAAGGGGGTAAGGTCTAGGCGGCAGATTATCACGGACCTTCATGTTGTCCCCCAACATGTGGTAGGAGTTTTTGGTCCAAAAATAACAAAGAAAAGCTAAGATTCATCCATTCCCACTCGAGGTAGGTAACTTACTGGAAAATTCTTAGGGCATCTTTCCCTATAAGTTGAGGTGCATAGCACTTAAACCTGAAGTAACCTTGGTCATGGTACTAGAAGTGTTGCCAACTCTTTTGGGACGTAGCCCTAGTACATTTGGACACTATAACCCTATCCATACCTTGGTCATTGTTTTGGTTGGCTGAAGTGGCACTAGTGACATTTATGATGTGCCCACAATACTCAATTCTAAAATCTTCATAAGGCCTAGTTACTACTTGAGTGGAAGGATGTTAGGTCCTTTTAGGATTTTTTTCTCATACGCAAAACCTAATATAAATATATTTTGTTGATTGTTTCACACATTAGAATTAAATGGAAAATTATCCATTTATTTTTCGCTTTGCCTTATGTATGTGATTCGTTTGGTATTTCAAAAGAAACTATATGTTTTCAACTATGGTTACAAATGCAACAGTATCAGGTGTTGTTGATTTCTTCCCTTTCTTGCTAGCTTATTTCTTTCTCAGAGTAGAATGCTTGTCATTAGTTACATATTTCATAGGGATTATATCATCATGCCTCCTACATACAATTCATAGCACCGTGATTTTTTTTACCTTTCATACATTTTGAATGCTTTTACCTTCCATCATATTTTGAATCACCCCTTTTGTTGACACAGGAACCAATAGTTTTACTAGTGCGCTCATCTCTGACCCATATTTCCCTAAGCGTGAAACCCTTTTATTTTAATTTTTCAAATTAGAACCCTTGATCCATGTCAAATTCTTCTACCTAGCTGCCAAGTCTCAACTTCTTTTTCATTTAAATTTTCCCTAGCGTTTGTGACTAACCCTAGAGTTTCAAAATTGATTTTTTCAATGAAATGGTTATGGAACTACCTAGTAGAAATCGCTTATATGTTTTTTTTCACAATTTTCACCAAGTATAGCATGTCTCCAGAGATTTGAAACCACCACAGCCAGAAACACAATATGTTCTTCTACTGCTTGAGCTCAACTCCTTTGACTCCAAATTGATTTTTATTTACTAAGGAGAAATGATTTTACCTTTCATCATATTATAAATCACCCTTTTTCTTAACACTGGGACCGATACTTTTATTGGTGCACTCTTCTTCGAACCTTCTTTCCCTGACCTCGAAACCCTTTTGTTTT
The DNA here is from genome assembly GCA_000404065.3 of Pinus taeda. Lineage (NCBI taxonomy): Eukaryota > Viridiplantae > Streptophyta > Pinopsida > Pinales > Pinaceae > Pinus > Pinus taeda. The sequence goes on from APFE031442034.1 coordinate 32,210, forward strand.
CATGTTTCAACCTAGAACCCCTGGTCCATGTCATCTTATACTACCTATCTACCTACTATCAAATCATTTCAAGACCTTCAACCTATTGTGATTTCTTAAATAAACATGTGTATATAGATCTACTATTCAGTTTTCTTATAATGATGATTCACTTGACTTACAGGTATAGTTTGTATTCGAATATGTAGGAATGGAAATTGAGTAGCCACATGAGGGAGAAGATGTGTCCAATCAATATTATCAACCATATGATGATCAAGATGTGCCCTGTGGATCTGAGGTGCAGAGCACTTAAACCTGAAGTGACCTTGGTGATGGTGCCAGAAGTGTTGCCAACTCTTTCGAGACATAGCCCTAGTACATTTGGACATTATAACCATAGCCATACCTTGGTTATTGTTTTGGTTGGCTGAAGTGGCACAAGTGACATTTATGATGTGCCCACAATACTCTATTATAAAATCTTCATAAGACCCAGTTACTACTTGAGCAGAAGGATGTCAGGTCCTTTTAGGGTTTTTTAACCTAATAAAAATATATTTTGTTGATTGTTTCACACATTAAAATTAAAGGGAAAATTATCCATTTATTTTTCGCTTTCCCTTATGTATGTGATTCATTTGGTTTTCCAAAAGAAACTGTATGTTTTCAACTATGCTTACAAATGCAACGGTATCAAGTGTTGTTGATTTCTTCCCTTTCTTGCCAGCTTATTTCTTTCTCAGAATAAAACGCTTGTCATTAGTTACATATTTCATACGGATTATATCATCATGCCTCCTCATACAATTCACAGCGCCATGATTTGTTTTTACCTTTCATACATGTTGATTGCTTTTACCTTCCATCATATTTTGAATCACCCTTTTTGTTGACACAAGGACCAATAGTTTTACTAGTGCGCTCATCTTCAACCCATATTTCCTTAAGCTCGAAACCCTTTTATTTTAATTTTTCAAATTAGAACCCTTGGTCCATGTCAAATTCTTCTACCTAGCTGCCAAGTCTCAACTTGTTTTTCATTTAAATTTTCCCTAGGGTTTGTGACTAACCCTAGAGTTTCAAAATTGATTTTTTTTCAATGAAATGGTTATGGAACTACCTAGTAGAACTTTCTTATATGTTTTTTTTCCACAATTTTCACCAAGTACAACATGTATCCAGAGATTTGAAACCACCACGGCCAGAAACACAATATGTTCTTCTACTACTTGAGCTCAACTCCTTAGACTCCAAATTGTTTTTAATTTACTAAGGAGGAATGCTTTTACCTTTCAACATATTATAAATGACCGTTTTTGTTAACACTGGGACCGATACTTTTATTGGTGCACTCTTCTTTGAACCGTCTTTCCCTAACCTTGAAAACCTTTTGTTTTCATGTTTCAACCTAGAACCCTTGGTCCATGTCATCTTATACTACCTATCTACCTACTATCAAATCATTTCAAGACCTTCAACCTATTGTGATTTCTTAAACAAGCATGTGTCTCTAGATCTACTATTGAGTTGTCTTATAAAGATGATTCGCTTAACTTACATGTAGATTTTGTATTCGAATATGAGGGAATGGAAATTGAGTAGCCACATGAGGGAGAAGATGTGTCCCATCAATATTATCAACCAGATGATGATCAAGAGGTGCCCTGTGGACCTGATCAACCACTACAAGAATATGTGATCTATCAAGATGATTAACTATCACAAGGGTAACAATATGTTCCACATCAAGCTAATCAACCACTAGAGGAAGAAGATTTCCCTTATAAAGTTTATCAACCACTAGAACAAAAATTTGTTTCCTCTTAACTTGATAGGATAACAAGGAGTTGAAGTCATCTGGAAAGGGGTGGACCATTTGCAGAAGATTTGTATGCAAGCACAATAGAGGACCTTAGGGAGCCTATCCCTACTCACATTATTAGAGACCACGTCACTAACATCATTTGACAATATTTTGAGAAACATTTAGTTGTTGAACAAGCTCAAATACTACATGGGTTAATCAAACATAAGAAACTAAAATATGTAACAAAGATTTTGGGTGTCCAAGATGCTAAAAGTAAGAAGACACATATGATTTTCAGTAAAAATATATCAAAGGTATTCACTATGTTTGTAAAATCAAGAAAACTTAATGATTGAGTTGCACCTAGGACAATTACAAAAATTATTGTTGCATCTAGTGCATCAAGGCAACGAAATGTGGAAACAATGTCAAAATTGCTCCATGTCTCGAGAAAAACATTGCACAAGAATACCAAATTCATGGTTTGAGTAAATGAAAATGATGAATCTGCTTGTTGGGCTCTTATAACTAGGAAAGCTTACCAAGATAGGCTTATAGCAAGAACCAAAGAACTTTTGGTAGAGTTTTTGTAGAGTCATTCATGTGTTATTCCATATAGAAAGCATGTTGTACAACATCACATAGCTAAAGGTGAGTATGTTGAACACACTAAACACATTTTAGAAATGACAAATGTTGCATTGTTCAAGGAATTTCAGGAAAGAAAACACCAGGTAAAGATATCCATAAGAATGTTTTAGAAACTAAAATAATGCTTTATTAGGCCTAATACAATTTGTGATATGTGTTGTTGATGATATCATGTTGAATTGCAGCTTCACTGTGACACTTTCTAGGAATTTTACAAGAAGAATTAGCACGATGACGGATGAGGCTCGTCAATAGATTAACTATATGGGTCACAATGTCACTCTTGAAGTTATTAAATTGAGTTTTCTCACATTTATTTACATATTTTGTTATATTTTTCTTAGTGAGAAGAGTAAATGTGAGTTACTATGTCATGTGGCCTAATGTATATTAAATGCAGAAAAACACTTTGATTCCCTTTAAAAAAGTAGAATGACTAAGAAAAAACAGTGTTCCAGTTGGGAGCTTTTTTTCCTAACATGATTTTGTTTATAATAATAGGAAATTGTTAAAGTTGTAATTTTAACTACTTGAGATTATATTTGAATATTTGAATGGGATTTTAAAATTATATGATTTGAAAATTTTATTTTTTTTATTGTGAGATTTATTTTTTTGTTTGTATGATTTTTTAGGTTTGACATGTGGTTTGAGGAGATGAAACCTAGTGGTATATAAATAGTTAAAGTCACCAAGGCTACACGATTTTTTAGCAAGTCACTTCTCCCTAGCACAAGGCACAAGCACTCTTCGTAACGTTTGATCCCGGGTTGCCTTGCCGATGAAACTCATCCTCAATGGGTCGCCTTGTTGATGAAGCCATCCTTAATGGGTTGTGCTAGTAAAAGTTGACATGATTTGAATATTTTATATTTAGAAATGATTTGAAGATTTTTGTTTTTAATAGTTAATTCTACTTCAAATTTAAATAGAAAGTGGGAAAATAGTAATTTTAATGTGTTGAATTTACATGATTGGATTATTCGATGAGTTTTTAATATATTTTTACATTATAAATATAATTAAATGTTATAATTTCATTAAAAACTATAATGAGAAGTTCATGGAAATAAAGTCTAACCGAAGTAGAAGTCTTAGGTTCAAATCTTGTGCTATCTCGGTGAGAAGTTGGACATGATGAAGATGTAGTCCTACCAAGATTATCGAAAAAAATATAATGAGAAGTTACAAAAAATATCTTATTAAACTACTTTCAATAATCTTAAATTTTTGTTTTTATTTTTGAAAACTATTATCTATTAAAAATATTTTTGGATTCTATGAATGAGCAATGTTTATCTAAATCATAGATTTTTGAAACATTTTGGAATTTAATGAATTTTAGAATATTTTCAAAATCTGGAATCAAATTCAACTTAACCTTATTTTCTGGCAAATATCTATAACTTTATTTTTTCCCTTTGGTTTTTAATATTCAACATTTTTGTATTTCAATATTCAATACAAATACATAAACACTGAATATTAAAAACCAAAAGGAAAAAATAAAGTTTCAATTATTATCTATTCAAAACATTTATGCATCTTATAAATGAGTAATTTTTATATAAATTACAAATTTTAAAAATATATTTTAATCTAATGAATTTTGAAATATTTCAAAAATCTGCAATCAAATTCAACTTACTTATCTTTTATTTTGGATAAATATTTAAAAATTGATTTTTACTCTTTACTTTTTAATATTCAGTATTTCTATATTTCAATACCAATACCAATACTGAATTTTAAAAACAAATATCCAATACCAATATCGAATTTTAAAAACAAATATCCAAAAATAAAGTTTTAGACATTTGAAAAAAATCGAAATTAAGAAAGTTGAATTTGATTCTCTAAATATTCCATTTCCATGTTTCAAAAATGCGTAGTCTAAGGAGGCGGAGAAGTTGCCCAAAAAGTTATGGAAATTGCGGTCATATTTAGAGAAAATCCAGCAAGGATTTTTGTAAATCCAAGTTATAGTTGTTAAACCTCAAAATTTTGGGTGTCCTAGATGTTTTTTATGGTGCTGAATCCATTTCCACCATCAAAAAGACTATTCAAACAATGCCTCTATGAAATATTTTGAATCCATTTCCACCATCAAAATGTTTATTCGAACACTGCCTTTATGAAAGTTTTTGAAATTTTTCTATACAGATTTCGGCCACTTTTAACCGTCCAAATTTCCTCGTCCTCGTTAGGCCTCGTTAGACAGATGACTCCTTTCAAAAAAATATGTAAACTAGATACGGATTTCCAAAGTAAGAAGTGAAAGGCGATGGTTCTAAAAAGTAGGGACAAATGAAATAGTCACAGGTGGTTCTTGCCACGTTTCATTTATAGCGATGTTTCATGGTCGTCTCCGAAAAATTACTGAGAGCCCACCAGGGGTTAAATTTGACGGGTGACCCTACCTGTCAAGGAATTTTTTTATGACGTTTCTATTTTTACACTGCCCATCATACGACATTTAAAATTTATTTGTACAAGTTTTATCTAATTTTAAATTGTACAATAAAAGAACAATAGCTGTGAAATAATTTTCAAACCAAAAACATAGCGTGCATGATTACTCGGTTGGATACAACCACCCTTTTGGTGGCTCGTCCAACAACCGACTTTGCAGACTAGAAGTTGTGTTCAACCTCATTTCGGAAAAAACCCAACAGTCTAATGCTATTTACTGCACAAACCGTTGTTGAAAGTCTAGTCCAATTTTTTACAGCAAATACAAAACAAAGCTCAATTTTTTACATAACCCACTACCCAGAATTCAGCTCGTTTAATATCCCACTAAAGACAAATGGATTCAATGCATCAAGCTCTACTGAAATTTCAAACATATAAAAGTCCAGTCCAATTTTTTACAACAAATAAAAAACAAAGCTCAATTTTTTACATAACCCACTACTCAAGAAATTACAAGAAATTACCAGCTATAATAGTGTAGTTTTTATTTGTACAGAGAGGGAGGGATTTCAAAAACCTGGCAACGCAATCTCTCCCGGGTTAGTAGATCCAGAGTAAAGATGGATCTATTATGGTTTAATTCCCCCATTTAAATAGGCTACATTCCAAGTGAATACCATGGGTCAATACCATGTGTCATTTTGGTGAATACCATGGGTCAATACCATGTGCAATTTTTATTTTTATTAATAATAATATTAGGGTTAATAATGTTTTTTTGCATGGTATTAATATAAAAAAATAAAAAAATATTTTATTTGTTTACCATACCTCTCGTTTATTTATATTTTTATTAATTTACCATACCATTCATAAATACAAGGTGACTTATGGAGCAAATATAAAAAAATGTTTTATTTTTTTACCATACCTCTAGCTTATTTATATTTTTATTAATTTACCATACCTCTTTTACAAATATGGTATTTGGCCCATAGGATTCACTTAAATAAAACCTCTTTCTTGAGCCTTCATAAATAGAAC
>APFE031442037.1:0-18904 GCA_000404065.3 Pinus taeda
TTAATATATAAATAATGCTAAAAAAAATTATTATTAATGGTTTTTTAATCATTTTTGTAGGCAAAAAAGTATTATTCAATCTATTGTATATGTTTCTCGAAGTCAACTCTTGGTTGTGAAAACGCACTAAGAAACCAACTCGACCAGTCTTTAGGTTCAAGTTGGCCCTTGGACTAGAGGGGGCTCCCTCAATTGTTACAACGATTTTTTTAACACTATTCAATGTCACTTGACATCACCATTTGAATCACAATAGCTAGATATATTATTTGTTGTAGGTAGTTACTTATGAGTATCTAGTCTCTGCTCATAAATAAATCCCTCTCTTGTTGAAACTTGATCAAAGTGCCAACGTCTAATTTTTGACAGAAAACGTAGCTGAAAAAGTTTGGTGGAGGAAAGTGGAGGAAAATAAGAGAAGTCAGATAATAAAGTAATCATATTAAATACTTAATCAATAAAATATGTAGATGCATGTAGAAGACTTTTAGAAACAAACAAATATACATTTGAGAGATGACATAAGGTGACAATGAAAGATGCAGAGGAGCTTATTTCAAACAAAATGTTCAATAATCTAATCTCTCTAATGATAATAAGTTTGCAGTCGGCTGGAAGGGAGGTCGATTCTCTAACCTACCCTTTCCCTAGCTCCTATGTTACCCTGAACATATGCAAAAATAAAGTATGAAAGCACTGGAAAAACATATAGAGGAAAAACGATTTTTTAACGAAATAGAGCTAGAATACTTTAATTAATTCTTGTAATAAAAGTATTTACGAAACAGCAAGGTTCTGGTATCAAAAGTAAACCTTTGTTTATTACAAATGATGAAATATATAGAATAAACTTCTTCTAAATTGTTACGATATTTCTGGAATAAAATCCTTAAAAATACACTAAAAATTAAAAAAAAAATCTCGATAACCTTCCAGAAACTTGGAACTTTTTGTAAGTATTGTGCTTTGATATATGGAAATTAGTTGAATGAGCACTGAATCTCCTCCTTTGAACCTTGAACTGCTAATTTTTCCTTTGCCAAAAATAGTGAATGAAATCTCATGTTAATCCCTTCAAAACTAGAGTTGTTATCTGTATTCCCTTTGACATTGATTTTCTGCCACTTTTCTAATGTGCGCACAAGTTCTCTCCTTCAAATTTATATCATTATGTGTTGTATTCGATTTGAAAATAAGAATGTTCTTATGATAATTAATAGAAAAAAAAACTACTACTCCAAGAGAGGATAAAGAATATGCCTCTGTCGACTTCAAGTTAAAGAAGTTTAACTACAGTTTTCATAAGAGGTTAACAATCATATTGAATTTTAAAATTTGAAAATTGAAGACCTTGTCTTGTATTCTTGTTGATTATACACTACAACATTTATGCCTGGGATATTCATAAATACTTTGTTCCCCTTGAAACTAATCACCCATAATTATTATAAAAGGAAATGAAATGATCCATATCATGATTTGTCGTACCATGACCACCAAATTATACTACATTATTGTCCAATGAACTTTACATTTTCCATCCCTATGCAACCAATCTTGTGCCCAAAATAAGTATTCTCGGGATGAAAGATGAAAACAAACGTTGATTCCCCTTGTTCAAAATACAATCAATTTAAATAAGATGTCAATCATTCCTTTGATACAAAATTGTAACATAGTCAAAATGTTCATGGGTTATCATAATGCTATAGAGTATCAAGTTGAACACGCAATGATTTGTTCTTACCAACAGTAAAATTCATGTTAAAAGAGCATCTTGAAACATCTTTTCTATTTTCCAACTCCCTCTTCAATTCCCTAGATGATGCCAAATTAGGGGTGAAATTAATGGCTTGATCTTTCTGTAGAATATTCCAACCTTACAAATAAGAATCTTGACAGAGCGTTGCATTTATTAGTCTCACAAAGGAGCAATTTTGCTATAATGTGAGGGTTATTTAATGAAGTATTATCTATATCAAAATTCAAAGATAAGATATTTGAAATAATATTATTTTCTCCACCATCTCAATCATTCATATCTACATTAAATATATATCTTCATCAGTGAGTATGCAAGTACTGCCTCGAACTTTTGCAAGAAGTAAGGTAGGATTGATAACATATTCAAAATGGTACAACTCTCCTCCATCAAGGAAATGATTAAGGCACAAACAAATTACTCAATTTTTTACTTTTTGATAGTATCATATCTCCCATGTACAAGTAATGTTATAACGCCTTGTGCTTGATGAAATTAAACTGAGAAAAGTGTTAGTTTCCACCTTTTCATCACTTCCTTGAGTAAAGTGAATGACCTTATTATCTTCAATATACATTCCTGCAATAAAACCATGATAGCGACATAACCACCTGTTGCATTGTCTAGAAAAATTAGTCTCTATGGTGTCATGTTGGACCCATGAGCAGATTTGCAAGGGGGTAGATAGTTGTAAGCGGTTTTTTACTGGGGGTGTCCCACAATTCACAAAAGTATGCCATGTATAACATAGTGGTTTTAGGAAAATGACTATTGCGGACCCCCCTCCCTGTTAAATGTCAGAAAGCACGAGTTTCGCAATTGAATCATGGTGGTTTATTTTGAAGAGCCAATGTCATCTGTTGAAAACTGATAGCATTTTAATTATTTTGAAACCCTAGTTCATATATGCTAAAGGTGATCTATACTAAAGAATCTTTCACTTCAATAGAGTATTTCCCATTGAATGGTCGAGCCATAGATTTCTTCCTATTAAAAAGAAGAACTTCTTCAACTTCCTCTATGCAATAGTGCCCAAGCATGTTCTTCACATAAAGTAGATAACAAAATTGAAAGATTTAAATCGATTCCTTTCCAGCTTTAAGAAAAAATCACACTTCTACCGAAATTATAAGGAACCTAGTGGTAAACAATACACTTGGTGATTATGATTAGCGTTGTCCACCTCTGCATATTTGAAGAATTATTCATTTGACATTTGTGCATCCCTTTGATTTATCCACATTATGTATTATTTCAACATCTGAAGCACATCATATGATCAATCAACTTCTCCTTTAGCATACTCATAATTCACTTATTAATGAAACATGCAGGTGCCTCTTTGTTCTTTAGTTAGTGTTGGCTTAGATAATTTTTAAACAATTAACTTGTATATTCTTTGGTTTTTTTATATTTTACTTTCCATTATGGGAAATCATCCTACATTTGTAACATAAATACCTCCATTCATCTTTATATATTAGAAATTACACCAACATGACCGATGCATTATACACCATTATAAACTCCTCACATATCTTCACATGATTTGGAACTTTTGTTGAATGCTAAGACTGGCTTGCGACTTTACTGTCTGAAAAATGAGAGGGTGTAAAATGAACGGGCCCAGTTTTGGTGGCAGGTAGGTAATGGGGTGCCTTCATTGGCATTATCGCATGATTTGTGGTAGTCATAGTTTTTCTTCTCATCAAGGCTTCTATTATTCATAATATTTTCAAGCCTAATCTAACCATACCACTAGTGGAGGGTGTGAAAATGGTAGAAGACAAAATAGAAGCCTTTGCAGGATCTAAGGCAGACAATACCTAATTTTTGAACGAAATTCTATTTGGTAAAAGGTTTGGCAAAAGATAAACTATAACAAAACTCTTACGAGGAGGGATTCATAATAGCATGGTTGGATTGGAAATTGCATCAATCACTCAATGATCGTTAAATGGAACCAGTTGGTATTCATTAAGTTAACTACCATAAAATATATGCACCAAGCCCTCATTCTATTCTGACACGTAGTGCACATAAATATTTCCCTTCTCTCTTGGTTGATTGCTTCATATGTTGGCCTTCGACTTGGCTTGTGATTTTGATGAGCTTGTAGACTTCGAAGGCATATGTAACATGATTTTTCCTTAGAGATGAGTTATGAACCCAATAATTTTACACAAAATTTATAGTCACCTCATCACTTTTATATATATATATATATACATATAGTATTAATATTATATAATATAATATAGTATTAAGGTGGTAGGCTATTCCTCTTTTTTGTGTTTCTATAATATATATCACTTCAGCTAGGGGGAGGGTATGCAACCAAAAATATTTGAGAACCAAAGAATTCTTGTTCGGTGAAACTCATTTCATGGCCAATGCCACTAATGAGCTAACCCAAAGAGAGACAAACTTATATATTATATATATATATATATTTTTACAGTCATGTAAGCATACATGGCAAGAGGGCAACATGAAAAGATAAACAATTAGAATATACTTTCTTATTCACAATGATACATATTATAATACATAGGAATTTTATATGAGAGAAAAATTTTTTTTCGCCCCGAGAGAGAGGTGGTTTGGTCCTCTTTCTCTACCACTCTTTGGCTTGTTCCAGATATACCTATATGAGGAATTAGGTATATCCCCACTTAATTTATATGTATGGATGAAGTCCGGAGAGGGAGAATAATGTATATATATGTATATGGCAGCACTAGGTTGAATGGGTTGTCTAAAATTTTGGTATAAGGCGAGTGGTTTAAGGATGACCACCAACACTGGAATGCTTAGTGCAGTTCTCGAAACTCTTCCAAGTCTGGCATGAAGCTCAGGTCTTCTACTAGAGGAAGTGCTCCTCATGTTTTGAAGAGGGAAAACTTCAACCTTGAAAGGGAGTTCTCACCCTGCATAAAAGGGAGAACCTCAACCTGAAAAGGGAGGTCTCAACCTGAGATGGTTTAAGGATGACCAACAACTCTGGAATGCTTAATGCAATTCCTAGAACTCTTCCGAAACTGGCAAGAAGCTGAAGTCTTCTGTTAGATGAAGTGTCCCCAATTCTTTGAAGAGGTATCACTGATTGAAGGCATGCTCAAGGGCATCTTTGTCTCTAGCTACAACTCTGAATTTGGTATGGCAAGTTGTGGCTCAGGCTCACTTGATGTGACTTTGAAGCTTGTAGATGACCATGATTTCCCCCTGTGTCAGATACAAGGTGAGAAGATGAAGAGATTTCAACTGCAAGACTTTTCAATATTCGAGAACAAATCCTATTGTATGAGCTAAATATCTTCTTGGCTATGTTGTGGCCGCAACCACCACCCTATTCAGAAATGCTCTGGTAGCAAATTTTGAATGGGTCCCCTAGAAGTTTGATATTTCATATTTCTGAATGATCTATTTTATCCTAGGGATTGTAACTCTTCACCGAGTCAAATTTTCAATGCCTAATGGCTAAGCCCATTGGATAAATCTTTGTTGCATGGTTCATTCATGACCCAGCTTAGCCCTTCATTCATTCCCTTCATCGGGACTTTTCAATCTTCAAAAGCATTCATGGTACATTTAAGCCCGCACATATAATGACCCCACCCTTATTATAATCATTTGTTTGCTTAACCCACAAAATATTCCATCATGTCTTTATTCCCATTATAACTCCTTATAATGGGAATACTTTGCAAAATACATATGTCATTCCTTTTCACTTATCACATTCAACATTGGCGCGCAACGTGTACCATTACGCACAGGACCCGATGACATTACAAACCATAATTTATATATTCCAGGTTTAGAGCTCGTCGCATATCACAATCGGTAATGTCCATGGCATAAACATAAAGCGTACTCTGATATGGTGGACCCGCCGAGGCTATTAACCTCAACACATATGTATTTCGGGTCCGCCTCCCCAATCTCTTATCGCATTTGGCGAAACCCGAGGATCATATATAAAATCAATGCGATTGGCAAACCCACCGTGTTATTAAACATAACACACACACACACATGTATTGGGTCCGCCTAATCACATATTGCAATCGACGAAGCCCTATGCCTGTGCATATTGCGATATTCGATATGGCAGACCCATCGATCCTATTAAACATAATATATATATTATCAAGTCCGTCCCCGCCCCATCGTAAATCACTATTGGTGAATTCTAGCGCTTATGCATAAGGTGTGACACCATATGGCGGACTCGACGATGGTTATAGATCCAGCGCATAACTTTTGAAGTCCACCTTAGGATCAAGCTGTAGTTTCCCTTGTTTTCCTGTGCATTCAATGAATTGTTGTGGTTTGGGTTTTCAAAGGAAATCTGATAGGGGTGATGTTGCATATGATTTCACATTGAGATGTACAGTTGCAACTCGGTCACAGCACAACTTTGGCTAAGCTAGGGGTCGATTCTTTCGCACTCGCTCCTTTTGATTTTATTATGCCTTATCATTTTTAAAGTTTCAATGATGGCAAGAGTTGTTCTTGGGAGTTTCTATCATATGTTCATAATGATAAAGCTAATGGTAATCGTCTTTGTAGGTGAGGAGTAAAAGACGCTTGAGTAGATCTGAAGAGTTTAGGTATGTGGGTATGTTCTATTTAAAGAACCAACCTTGGGCGTTCTCAGTTTGGGTTCCACGTGTAGCCTTTGTATTCTAAAGGCAAAGCTGTCCTAGGTTTCATCATGGCTAGATAACACACAGTCACCCCCTTTAATTAACATCTATCCATTTCCCCAGGAAATGAAGCGCCCCAGCAGATATGCCTTTTACATGTCAGTAGTTACACTCATAGTTCTATCTCGGTATATTTTGATTTGTATACTGAAAAAACCAGGGGGAAGGGGGAAAGTGAAAGAGAAGACCGAACGTCATCTCCAAAGGCATAAATATTACCTCTGTAGATGAGGGAGGGGCTTTTTGTTTGGAGAGAACGACTTTGATTTATTATGAATAAAGAAGACTATTTGGTTCAAGAAGGAGCCTTTGGTTTCTGATTTATTTTCCTTTTCTTTTATGTGTTTTGAAACAGGGTGTTGTTACTAGCATAAATACAAATGTGTTTTGTTTTTGTGCATATTGATAACGACACATCTTGTGATTAAGCTTAGTTGTTTGAATGTAATTCTTCATCATAGTTAACTCATGAGCAGTCCTTGATTTGAAACTATGTTAGACATCAGTTGCAAGCTTTATTTGTACGAAAAGGAATGTGTATTCCTATATGAGTAATTGGATTGCAATTCAGATTTAATGTTGCCTTGTTCTTATGTGAACCAGTAATTGATTCATTTGGACTTGGAATTTATAGATGATGTTTAATACTTTTTTCTATTCTCCTATAGGATAGATTAGGATAGTCAGGACTAGCTTAAGTAGTTTATATAGGATTTGATACATATAGGTTAGTTGTTTCCTTTTGTTGATTTAATTGAAGTCTTCCTCCCAGAAGCCACCCTTCAACACCTTTAATAGTTTACGAGATTCTTTAAAACCTAGTGGAACTAACCATTCCAAACGAAAGTAGATCTAATTAGGGCTTGTAATCGATTTAGTTCCCCTTGTTGGTATAGCGAATATTCGCCATGTCAACATGCTGCTGAAGCCCATTGCCAAGAAGCAATCCATCCAAGATGAATCATTGTTCTTGTAGGATGTTTGTTTTCGAAGCATATGTTTGAAGAATGACTGGTTTTATGATAGTGCTTACATGGATGAAGGTCAAAACAGTGATCTTTGATATGGCCAACTTGGTCACAGTGTTGGCATTTCACAATCTGTTGTTGTTGTTGTGGAAGAGGGGCAGAAGTTGAAGGTGAACTGTCATGAAGGAATCCGGCACTCTGAAACTAAATGGGCTTTGAGTAATCTGGAATATGGAAGAACACATCCTTCTCATATCCAAGACATGTTCTGTGCTTGTTATGGACAAGCTCTTCCCAAGGACTGATGATTGATTTTGAAGTGTTGGTTGAATTTTTGAGTTTGCACGCAATTCTGCGACTTCATTGGGCACTGGATCTGAATTAACTTGCTGCTTATGGGAGTCTATTTCAATGTTCTGAAAAAAAAAAAAGCAGGTTCAAAACGATGACTCCTTTGTTTTAATTCCTTTTGTTGAAGCTGAGATTCAAGCTCCAAAAATTCTATCTTCTCTTGTGCATTTTGCAAACAGGTTCTAATGTCAACAAGAGAAGCTTTGTTGATTCTTACTGTGTCATGATCGAAGAAATGTATCGAATTTTTTAAGAACTCTAATACCTCACAAGTTTTGGTTATTTTATCCACGATCTAAGTTACACTTAAAACTTATCACAATTATGAACCTGTAGAGAATAACTAACACTCATTCGCAATACAATGTCACAGCAAAATATTTTGTAAATGTGCAACAAATAACCAGTGTGAAATAGCCCTTTAAAGAAGTCAATAATCCAAAAAGAACTATTTTACACCAACAAAAACTCTATCAATCCTAGCCATTTTCTTCAATCTTAATACCTTAGGCTAGAAATTACACAAAAATTGTTGGATTATCGTTGCAGCTAACAACACTTTAAATATTGCTACACAAACTGTGCAATGAGTATGCCACTAAATTCAACACATCAACTAAACAATGCATATGCCGGAATTTGAAATAATTGAGGGACATGCCAATGCATATAATAACTTCAATGAAAAATTAAAATTCTCCATCGGAATTTAATATCGATGCACAAATCCTACTCTCAAACTCCAAAACGGCATTTGAATTTTGGGTCACAAAGCCTTGACTCAGCAACTCCTTCACCCTCATTTTGGTTGCAGTCCACTGCTTCTACTTAGGAATTAAAATACTTGGCCTGGATATGCATCAAGAAAATACATTGCGTACAAGACGAGTTCCTCAAGAAAAAAGTAGATGAACACGTTGCCCAGAAAGACCCCAATGTCACACGAGATCTAGTAGATGTTTTTCTTGCATCTTATTGTTTATGATGAGATGGTAGGATATGTTGGCAGCTGCATCACCATGGCACACACTAGTAATCACCCACCTTGCCCAAAATATCTTCTCCATCAGCTTGTAATATCTTCATTACCATGATTCTACTCACACCTTGTCCAAACAGAGCGCCTTACAGTAGATAAATCTGTTAACATTCTCAAGATTGAATCTGACCCACAAAAGCTTGTCCAATTCTTCAAGCAAGCATCAGAGCAGTCGAAGTTCCACCACCTCAGATCTCTGTATGAAGGTACTGTGAAAAAATTAGCATTCGCCAAGCAGTTTGACGCCATTGAAGAAATACTGGAGCACTCATTGTAGGTAATCAAATCTCAATATTATGCTCTATGGTGTGGCGAGAATGCCTCAACATGCCATTAAAAGCTTCAATTGAATGAAAAGTCTTAATATTTCTCTAAATGTCAGGTCTTTTAATGCCCTACTAAATGCCATCGTTGAATCTAAAAGCCCTAAATTGGCTTATGATGTCTATAAAGATATAGATAGATTTGGTATATCAGCAACTATGCTTACTTACAATATTGTAGTGAATGCTATTTGTGAAATGAATGAGCACGAGTCTACAATTTCATGGCTGGCATGGGCACGTCGGATGTAGGAATAGAGTGGGTAATGTACGAATTGTTGAGGAACCCATCGGTGATCCAGAAGCTTAAGGACGAGCTGCAACATGTTGTTGGAATGGGGTGCATGGCGCATGAATCTGATCTTCGTCGCTTCCCTTATTTACAAGCTATGGTGAGAGAAACGCTTAGACTCCATCCACCACCGCCTGCCATTCCCCACTTCACACTACAAAGGAAAAGTGTATTGTATCCAAGGCAATTAACATTAATTTGAGGGGCACAAATTACAAGTGTGCCCATAGCACAGGGGAAAGAGGACCTGTGTCTTCATCTAATACGCATAATCTACACCCTATAATGAACGATGTTGCTGAATGTGAAATCCGATTGGAATATTTGCGAATAGGTGAACACATTGGACTAGGTTCTTATGGAGAAGTTTATCATGCAGAGTAGAATGGCACAGAAGTTGCAGTTAAGAAGTTTCTTGAGAAAGATTTTTCTGGAGATGCATTAGAGCAATTTCGCAGTGAAGTGCAAAGATTGCATAACCCAAATATTGTTCTTCTTATGGGAGCTCTCACTTTGCCTCTAAATCTCTCTATTTTGACTGAGTTTCTTCCAAGATGAAGCTTGTATAAGCTAATCCACCGCCCTAATATTCACATAGATGAGAAGCAGCGTTTACTAATGAATTATTTGCACAGTAGCAATCTTGTAATAGTTCATCAAGAATTAATGCTCCTTTCAATGCAGAGGAAGCAATTAACACTCCTTTCAATGCACACCATAGGAGTTACACTTAGTAGCACAAAGAAGCAGTAGAACAGTGAACCTGATGTCAATCTAGATAAAATTAGCACAACCACTATATTCTCTATTATCTATGAATGAGGAAATTACACAAATATTTATACAATCAATAGTCTCAAGATAGGAATTCTATCTTGGACGTACACTAGTGTGGTTGAGAGATTCTCTCAACCACACATCAACTAATCTAAGGAAAAACTAAATTCTCTTAATGTAAGGGAAAACTTCCTCAAGAATATTAAACATCACAAACATTATTTTTCCACTCCCCTTAATGACTACTTGTCATGATAGTCAAATCCACCACCATCAAGGTTACTTCATGTACAGAACTCCCAAAAAACAAAGAGAGATCAATGCCTTTCTAAGCCAAATATTCATGTCCAAATAACAATCGCAAACAGTTGCGCTGATTGCGCCTTTCGACGCAACTATCAGATAGAAAAGTGCACCAACCCTCTTATACTCAGACACACCAATATCTGAGACCATGAGCCAGGTGTTACTGCAGTCCACCTGCTCCTACGAGCACAAAGCTCCTGTGTACACATAGCCACAAAGGCACCTCAAGCCACAAAGGCAATCTGCCACCACCGGGCAAGTCCGATTTACCACCACCGGGCAAATCCGCCAACTTCAATATGCCACCACCAGGAAAAACACTGATCTGCTTCCACCAAGCAGATCACAGAGCTCTGATTCGCCACCACTGGGTAGGTCTGATCATGGAACCCCAATTCGCCACCACCGGGCAAATCAAATCTGCTGCCACCGAGCAAAAATCTCCACGTGCCACCACCGGGCAACTCTTGTAGCCACTAAGGCTCTATAGATGGTTTCTGGATCACCACCAACCATCACATTACAGTGAGAAAAGATGGTTTCAGGCTGACCACAAACCATTACAAAGTGGTTTTAAGATCACCACAAACTTTCAAATGCCTTTACAAGGCTTACATTCCATACTTCAATATTTGGAGTTTCTGAGTACATACAATGACTATTACAATATGCTAGGGAGTCTTTTCCACAAACCACACTAACTCAAACACATATCTATTTTGATGTCCACCATAGCCGCTGTTGCTGCTTCATTACCTCATCTTCTCCTACATCGTGGGCATCCTTATCTGTTCAAATAACTTCTTGGAACTCCATGCTTAACCTGCCATTTGTTAGAGTTGCAAATTCTAACAAAATAACTTTGCCTAAATTGAGTTAGCTAGGCTCAATAAGGCTCAATAATATTATCCATGATTCCAAGACATAAAAAATAGACTTTCAAGTTTACAAAATATCAAATTTCTCTATCTTTGCCTAGCGATGACTTTATAAAACTATTTTAAAAACAATCTCACCACCAGATCCAAGAGAAGATCACAGGGACTGTGAAACTGATCTCAATTTCTCTCACTGGCGAACTCCGCCATTTTCCTCTACAACTCTTCGATTGTAACACCACCGCCGCCAGCCACCTCCTTCCTGGAATCCTCGTCTGAATTGCCGCCCTCGCCTTTCATTTTCCTGGCTAGAAATCATGCACTAGACAGCTCACCTGCCCCAGATGTCACCTCACTCTCTCCAAAAATCAGCTCTTCTGCAACTCTTCCACCCATACAGACATCTAAACGTACCATAATAATACACAGTATAATCTGTTTATTAATCAGATGAAAGAAAACTTTCAAGCTTGGTCATGATCTATTCCTCCCAAAGAGAAGCCTGAACTCCTCGATTGCATTCATAATATTTCCTATAACTCATGTGATTACAGTGGGGCTCGAGCGGCCAGTAAATTCTTCCATATTTGAAAGCCGTAGAGCTACTTCCACCAAGGGAGCAAGAGCCACTTGTGAATCACGTCCGATCTTGGTGATATCCGCTTCATATTGCTCAATATACAACCGAATGGTTGCACCTACAGATCCAGTACTAGAAATCCGGAACACCAGTTGAGATCCATCTTCAAAAAGATAGCGTACACCCTGGTGTTTGGAAACAGAACCATCAACCAGATCTTTGTATTCAAATTCATCGGCATCCACGAGAAGACTGCAGCTTAATTAAATGTGACATGAGCTCCTCGGCAGCACCTGCATCAACATTTTCATAGTCATTGCGTGTATAATAGTGGCGACCATAAGAAGCCCAATGGTTACGGACTATGTCCTCTACAGTGACAAGCTTCCCGCCATCAAGGTTATCCTTATTTTTGTAAGCTAGAATTGAAAGCCATGTTAACACTGCCCAGACTCCATCCTTCTCTCCGATATGGTCGGTTTCAGTGCCGAAACTCTCTTCACCACAAACAGAACATATTCCAGCATCCATTAAATTTCCAAAAAACTTCCAGCCAGTGGGCACCTCGAAAAACCTAAGATTAAGACTTTTTGCAACTACATCAAGTGCAGCTGATGTCGGCATTCTTCTTGCAACACCTTTCAATCCAGAGCTAAAGTATGGAATGGCTTCAACTGCATTTGCTACAATGATGGCAACAGAATCTAATGGAGTCACAAAAAGCATCTTGCCAAGAACCATATTATGATCTGCATCACCATCAGCAGCACCACCAAATTATGGTGGTTCTGAATCAGGAGCTTTTTTACCCAATCCCATCCGGGTAACCAACTCCTTGGCATATGTTAAATTCGGGTCTCGATGACTTCCTCCAAAATCATCCTTATACTAGTCTCGTCCTTATCAGGAAGCTGTGAAACGATTCCAAGAGACATTCCTCTTGGAACAATTGTAGCTTTATGTACAAGAAGAGCACCATTTGTATGAATTGCCACAAGCGCATGACCTCCCTCATGATAAGCAGTTAAGTGTCTGGATTCATCCGATATTACGGTGGATTTGTGTTCACTTCCCATCATAATCTTGTCTTTTGCATACTCAAGGTCCGCCATGCTCACAGCTTTAGCACCATCCATTGATCCATGGCTCTCCATGCTCGCCTGCATTGACTATCCGCTACAAAAAGAAATGGCCTAGTCTTCGATATAGCAATCAAGTGAAGCACAAAGAGGCGATCCCCACCAACAGCGATATCAGAAATTGAGCCGCATTCAATTTCCTTAGCCTTGTACAGCAAACTTTGAATAGCATCAGTGCCTTCATTGCCACTATCCAATTTTGTGTCTTGCTGATCCTCTTGGATAGACTGTGGACACAAGCACTAACATAACCTCTGTCCAGATCCGGCGCATTATTGCTTGCAACCTTTGCTATACTAATACTCGTCTGGTCCTTCACAACCCCGAGAGCTTTCCTTAGCTTACTTGGAACCATTCGCAAATCTCAGAAAGCACAATTAACCTTAACAAAGGTTTGATCACAGAAAGAAGGCAATTCAAGCTCTAAAAAAAAAAAAAAAAAAAAACCAAATTTCTACCAACGGAACCTAATCTCCCTACTGCACTTTTCATAGTCTAAATTCCCAAAATAACAACAAAATTGTATGGCTAACGGAAAACTTGCCGATTTCACTGCCCTGGAACACCACCAGCCAAATCTCTCCACCAGAAGTGATGCCTGGGACCTCAAAGACACAGATTAAACCCTTGACAATGGCCGATATAAATGGATCCTTTGACATCGGTTAGAATCCTCTCGCTAATCTTCGGCAAAGCTACAGAGCACGAAAACCATCCATCTGGTGAAGATAAACTAGTACCATAGTGCCATTAAGTTCCGAACCGATCTGAAAACTGGTACCGCCAGTCAACATGGACGCAGCACAGCAGTTCAATCTTGATGGACAAACTAAACAGAATAAACAAAATATCCTCTTTTATTTCCCTGGCCCAAGAGAGGCCAAGCCCACGAGGGGTTAGGCCCTCAGGCTCTGATACCAAGATAAAATTAGCACAACCAATATATTCTCTATTATCTATGAATGAGGAAATTACACACATATTTATACAATCAATAGTCTCAAGATAAAAATTCTATCTTGGACGTACACTAGTGTGGTTGAGAGATTCTCTCAACCACACACTAATCTAGGAGAAACTAAATTCCTATTATGTAGGAACAAACTCCTCAAATGGAGAATTACAACCATAGACAAGTAGGAATTAATTATTTCCAACTAATCTAGCTGAGAGTTCAGTGGAACAGCGTGCAACAATAATAATAATGGCAGTTCTGACACATAGGAAGGTGGCAGGAAAGTAGAACTAACATTTAGAGAGTCCACAAAACAAGTGGCTCAAATTAGAGCAGGCCAGAATTCTTCTCCACCTCTTATACCATGATAAACACATACATGGTTGAGGAAATATGAAATATAAACATTATATTACTTTTCTTATTCACAATGATACATATTTATAATACATACAAGAGGTCTCTTGGACTCCTTTTGGTTGTTCAGCTTCCACACCAACCCTTAGAGGATTAGGTGTCCAACATTTTATTTTTTTATAAATAGATGTATTTAAAATTAAACTCAATATTAAAATAACCCAAGAAGTAGTATATGCACCTTTATGCCTCAGGATTATGCCGGGGAACAAACTATTCGATTTCAAAAAAGTTGTAACTTTTAAAGGTGTCAGAAAAAAGGTACAACATCGACTTTAACTGGGACTGCTTCTCCTTGTGGGACGTAGAGAACCTAGTAGACCATCTGCCTTGAATCTAATGGGCATGGATTCAGTTCATAAACCTGTAATTTGAAAATATGAAACCATACTACTTGCACTAATCTAGAGACTATTTCACACTGAAAAATGAAAACTGAAAATTATTGAAGTGAAACCACTGGCACTGCAAATGGAAATAAGCACAACAATGCTTAATTCATTGGGTTGTGGAGTCAATCAGTGAATCAATAATAAATTCATTGTTTTCAATCTCCTGCAAGTCATTACACTCAGCCAAACCAAACTTCATACTGCAAAGTTGAAACACAAATTGAAATAATTGTTCATCTACTACATTAATCCATAAATTGCAAACTCACTGATCTAGTGCACACACTCCTACTTTACTAAACTAAAACTTTACACTGTTAAGTGTAGACAAACTTCCAATGTAACTATTTGATAAGTGGATTAACTGACAGATCACCCTGTATGAAGTTGAAAACTTGAAAAATATTTACAATGTGAAACATAAACTCCATAGCCAACTGATGCTTACCATTGAGCTTAGAAAGTTTGCATCCTCTGTTGACAGCATATTCAAAATGGTACAATTCTCCTCCATTAAGGAAACAAAGTTTGCATCCTCTGTTGACAGCATATTCAAAATGGTACAATTCTCCTCCATTAAGGAAACAATTAAGGCACGAAGAAATTACTCCATTTTTGTCTTTTTGATTCCAGCATATCTCCCATGCACGAGCACTACTAGAACGTCTTCTGCTTAATGAGATTAAACCTACAAAAGTGCTAATTTCCACTTTTTCATCACTTCCTCGAGTAAAGTGAATAACCTTATTGTCTTCAATATAGATTCTTGTAATAAAACCATGATAGAGCTATAACCACTGGTTTCCATGTCTAGCAAAATTAGTCTCTATGCTATAGTGTTGGACCCATGAGCGGATTTATGGGGGTGTGAGGGGCGTATAGAGTTGTATGTGGTTTTTTACTAGGGGTACCGCAATTCACAAATGTATGCCACGTATAACATGGTGATTTTGGGAAAAATACTATTGCGGTGATTGCACAATTGAATCAGGACAGTTGATTTTCAAGAGCCAATGCCATCTCTTGAAAATTGATAGCGTTTTAATTATTTTGAAACCCTGATTCATATCTACTGAAGGTGCTATGTACTAAAGGATCTTTCACTTCAAAGGAGTATTTCCCATCGAATGGTTGAGCCACAAATTTCTTCCTGCTTCATAATATTAAAAACCATAACTTCTTCAACTTCCTTTGTGCAATAGCACCCAAGCGTTTTCTTCACATGAATTAGATAATAGAATTGAAATATTTAAATCGATTCCTTTCCACCTTTAAGTTAAAAACATGCTTCCACGGACATTATAAGGAACCTGGAAGTAAGCAATACAATTGGTGATTATGATTACTTTCACTATCCACCTCTCTATATTTGAAAATTTATTCGACCTTTGTGCACCCCTTTGATTTATCCACGTTATATATTGTTTCAACATTTGAAGCACATCATATCATCAGTGAACTTCTCTTTTAGCATATTTGAAATTGGCTTAATAATGGCACTTGCGCGTGACTCTGTGTTCTTTAATTCGTGCTGATGTAAAGTGTTTTTAAATATTTAACTGTATATACTTAGGCGCTTTTATATTTTACTTTCCATTATGGGAAATCATCCTACATTTGTCACATAAAGACCTACATTCATATTTATATATTGGCAATTACTAACACTCCTCATGGCCTTTCGCATGATTTGGCACTTTTGTTGAATGCTAAGATTGTCTTGCGACTTGACTGTCTGCAAATTGAGAGGGTTTAAGATGAACGGGCCAAGTTTCGGTGGTAGGCCGGTAACATGGACGTCTTCATTGGCATTATTGCATGATTTGTGCTAGTCATAGTTTCACTTCTCACCAGGGCTTCTGTTATTCATAATATTTTCAAGCCCGACTGGACCATACTGCCAGTGGAGAGTGCGAAACGGAGAGAAGACAAAAGAGAATCCTTGCAGGATCTAAGCTAGAAAATACCTAATTTTTTAATGAAATTCTACTGGATTTTATAATTTGGTAAAAAGTGGGGAAAATGATCAACAATAACACAACTCTTACGAAGAGAGATTCATTATTGAATGGATGGATTAGAAATTACATCAATCACTTGATGACCACTAAATGGGACCCATTGGTATTCATTAATTTGCCTACAATAAAATATCCCACATCAATTTAGCAAAGGGCTCATTGATGTTTATATGCACGAAGCCCTCCATTCTATTTTGATGTGTAGTGCACATATATGCTTCCATGCTCCCATGGCTGAGCACTTGATATGTTGGGCTTTGACTTTGGCTTATGACTTTTATGAGTTTGTAGACGTGTGCTTTGACTTTGGCTTATGACTTTTATGAGTTTGTAGACTTCGAAGACATATCTAATATGTGTCTCTCTTAGAGATGGGCTAATATGAGTCTCTCTTAGAGATGGGTGATGTATCCAATAATTTTACACACAAATTAACAATAATTTTAAAATAATAATAAAAATAATATATATTTATATATATTTGAAAATTCAATATTAGAATACTCAGGAAATAGTAATTTTAACTTTTATGTCTCAATTAGCCTTGGAAATGTATAACTTTTAAAGGTGTTAGAAAAAAGTTACAACACAATAAAATAATAACCAGTTTATTAGTTCATATATTATTATTATCCACTCCTCACAACACACACAGAACACCATATATAGTATTACATTAAGATACGTTTATATCTTCATTTAATAGTCCCATTGAATTTTTTAATAATATCTTTCATTATAAACCTTCAACCAACTTTATGTGAACAACAAACTACACATCTTCTTCTTCGTATCTAAGTCTTGGGTAAGAATTTATCATTAAACACTACTTTCTCAACTATATATATATATAAATATATGAATGATAATATTCACATAACTATATATATATATTATATATACTCACATATATATATTCCATACTCATGTTTTGTTTAACTTATTTTGACAAAAATAAAAATCATTTTCGACACACAGCCCAACAAAAGAAATTGGTTCCGACATTAAGAACACCTCCGCCCTATAAGAAAATAGATATATGAGTAATGACTTACAACTAAAATGTAAGTATAAACAATAGATTTCAATTTGTAAAGGTTGAAGTATAGATTCCACTTCGAACTCCCCAAATCAATACCAGTGCTCCCCAAAACATCTTGCATGTATCTTTCCTTAACATTGTTTTTACGCTTGCATCATCCACCTTTCTTACAGAAATCAAATTTCTGACCATTGCAGGAATATGCAGAACACCCGGAGGTGTTATAATCCTTCCACCTTGCAAATTTAGCTTGAATTTCACACATTCAACAATTCTAGACTTCCTATCATCCCCTAAGAATACATCACCACCATCATATTTCTGATACTCCCAAAATCACTCTCTATGGGGAGTGAAGTGAAAGGATGCACCTCAGTCAATCAACCATGCCTGATGATGTGTATTTGAAGAAGAAGCCAAGTACACACCTCCACATTCATGTGAGATGGTTTTTGCCTCTAGAGAAGGAGCATAATCAGATCCCTTTCCTTTCTCAGGAGATTTAGATATACAATCATTTTTGAAGTGTTATTCCTTTCTGCATTTCTAGTACAACTTTATAGGTGTTTCTAGAGATTTAGATCTCCCACTCGAGGACTTATTTTTATTTTTGTTATGAGACCATCCTTTTACAGACAAGGAATCTCCATTATAACTGTTGATATTTTTCCATCTCATATCCTCCGATAGCAAGGATGAGACTATTTCATCAAACTTCAAGGTAGTTGTATTGCTACATATTGCAACAACGAAACTATCTCATGAATCTCGTAGAGAACATAGAAAATTGATGCAGTTATCTTCATCTGGAATTTTAATATCAATAGCTAACAATTGGCTTACCAGAGTATTAAAGGCGTTTAAATGCTTTCTCACCAAGTCTCCATTCTTCATCCTCATGTTGTACAACTTTTTCCATAGGAACAATTTGTTCACCAAAAACTTGTATT